>APFE030257090.1:1443-67113 GCA_000404065.3 Pinus taeda
GCTAAAACAAAAGATTCTTATGGAATTGCATACTTCTCCCTTAGGAGGGCACTCAGGTTTTTTAAAAACTTACCACAGGGTTAAGAAGGAATTTTTTTGGGATGGCCTTAAATCAGATATTCAAAAGTTTGTGGCGGAATGTTTGGTTTGCCAACAAAATAAAGTTGAAACAATTAAGACACCGGGTCTATTACAACCTTTATCCCTTCCAAGCCAACGTTGGGAGGAGGTTTCAATGGATTTTATCACAGGTTTACCCAAGTATGAGGGAAAGAGTGTCATCATGGTGGTAGTTGACAGACTTACCAAGTATGCACACTTTTGTGCATTATCACATCCAATGAAAGCCAATACAGTTTCTACTGCATTTATGGAAACAATTCAAAAGCTACATGGAAACCCAAATATTATTGTAAGCAACAAAGATCCCATTTTCACTGGAAATTTTTGGGCAAAATTATTTTCTTGTCTTGGTACTCAGTTAGCTCATAGCTCATCTTATCATCCTCAATCTGATGGGCAAATTGAGATAGTAAACAAATGTTTGGAAGGATATCTTCATTGCTTTGTATCTGATAAATAGACACAATGGGTCAAATGGTTGCCTCTGGCTGAATGGTGGTATAACACTTCCTTCCATATAGCAACAAAAATGACACCATTTATGGAACTTTATGGGTATCATCCACCATCCATCACATCATATTTAAGAGAAAATTCTAAGGTTTAGGCAATGGAACATCACATCGAACATCAACAACAAGTCCTCCAACTCTTAAAGGATAACCTCATGTTGGCACATAATAAAATGAAACAATAGGCATATCAAAAACGCAACGAAAGAAGTTTTGATGTAGGTGATTGGGTATTCCTACGACTACAACCATATAAGAAAATGTCCCTCAAGCAAGCTAAGAAGGATAATAAATTATTACCAAAGTATTATGGTCCATACAAGGTGTTGCAAAATATTGGTACTATGGCATACAAATTGGAGCTTCCTGCAGCTTCTCGATTGCACCCAATTTTCCATGTTTCATGTTTAAAGAAGGTTATAGGAAATCAACTCCCAATTCAAACAATATTGCTAGAACTTGATGAGGAAGGAAAAATTATATTGGAATCAGAAGCAGTAACAGAAACAAGAACTCGACAACAACGAAATCGATCAATTTCGGAGTATCTTATCAAGTGGAAGAACTTATCCACTGAAGATTCCACATGGGAGGATGACAATTTTATACCGAAGTATCCAGAAGTACTCAAGCGTTGAGGAAAACACTTTTTTGAAGGAGAGGGGCATGTTCGATCCCTATAATATACCCCCATTACTATTGTAGTTGCACCCCTTATTAATATTGTTGTGCCCCTATTATCCCCATATTATTATTACTGTGCCCCATAGAATCCCTCTATTGTTACTTTTGTGGCTTTATATTATTATCATTACATCGGCTGGGTTATATTATGACTCCTTAGACTCCTATATAGAAAGGATGTTTTTTCATTTGTATCATCCAAGAATTGTTCATTTATGTAATGTAAAGGTGGTTTCCCTCTTGAAGATGCTGAATTCTAGGGCGTTGATCTATATTTTCTATCTTTTCTTGAGATGGTTTCATAACAATACACCTCAACTAAATGGAGTTGCAGAAAGAATGAACAAGATGTCGATGGAAAGGGCAAGATGCATGCTCAGTGGTGTCGTGTTAGGACAAGAATTTTGGGCAGAGGCAGTGGAGACTACATTTTACGTGGTCAATAGATCACCTTCATTAGCATTGGAATATAAGACTCCATGAGAGGTATGGACTGGTAAGAAGCCTTCTATTTTACATCTGAGGGTGTTGAACTAGTAAATCCCCTCTGCGGACAGAGGCGATCCCACTAGCCCAACACAGGTATAGCAACAATCACACAACGCTAACACGCAGGTTCCTAATTGCAAATCAGAGATCGATGATGATGGCCTACCTGGATTCCAACGCTAATACTTGTAGAAGAATCGTTGCTCCCATTCCTTTGCTCCGGCTGGTCACAATCCCCATGATCCTCATGAACGGACACCTGCACATGCAAAGAACGACACAAATACAAGCATAAAATCCAATAGATGCAACTATATATCAGTCAGAAAAGATATAACTCAAACATCATTATAAAGACACATGAGTGGAACCATAATGATAGTCGTCTATTAATTAGTAAAAACAGAGAAAGATAACAACCAAGGTTTTGACGTTGAACCTATTCTCTGACTGGGCGAGTAGCTAAATACGCCTTGCAAAAAACATTCCCTCTCTCAGAATTCTGGTAGCATAACCTCCGTATGCTTCACAATTCTTACTATCACTCTAGCATTACTTCAGCACTCAGAAAGACTCTAGCAAAACTAGCTTGTTTAATGCATGAGGACAACCATTTATAGATGGAGAAGGGAAGAAGATACATTGTACCAGGACACCCATTATGAATTGGCATTATCCCTAAAAAGCTACTCAGCATAGTTGTCATGGATAAATAATGACTTTCGACCTCTATCTTAAGGATTTTTCCCTCATAGAACTTCATGACAAGAGAGGAAAAAACATATGAGTGCGCGTTGGCCAAAAATCATTACCAAATTTAGGTGGCGCGGGTGTTGCTCTAGGACAGAGCGCTAATGGGCGCGCCCCCTTTTGAGGATCTGAGTCATTGTCATGGGTAAGACACTGTGTACCTGCGCTAATGGAAAAAGGGCACTTTTTAGGGATAATTTGCAAAAGGTGTCTTCAGGGAACATGAAGTACATACTCAGGAGAACATAATGCAAGTGTTTTTAGGTTATGTCACTGGTCACAGGTCCCGAAATGTGTCGTCCAATGTACGAAAACAAGGATAACAAGGACGGTGACCAACGGTGACAAATTACTGTGTAACAGATGCCCCCTAAAGCATGAGGCCCGAGAGAGAGAGGGGTGAAATGCTTTACAAGAACATATATAGCTGCCGCTGAGAATCTGCATTGAGAGATACAATTTGATAGTTCAAATACATGATGTACATGGCATGGTCGCAGCCATCCATAAGAGAGTACATCTAGATCCGTAGTATGGACGCAGCCATCTGGTTAGGATCAATGAATTGACTCAGGTATGGTCGCAGCCATCCAGTGAATGAGTCATGTATCGAAAATCATGCCTGGATTACAACAGACACAACCCAGAGTCTTGCGCTCCATCTCGACCTGAACATAAGTACAAGTTCAAGCATGTGAACATGTGAGCTGAAGTCGAACATACATGAACATCGTCTGATTACCAACCAATGATGAAAGCTGTTAACAGACGCGAGAGGTACCACCAATAATGATAATGGCCCTCAAGGTACTATAGGTACAATCTACAGCGTGTGAATTAATGAGTCGGTGTCAAACACCCGTAGAGTCATCCGATCAGAGGCCAATGGTGAAAACCTCATGTCGAACACGAAGAACCTGCCATTGAGGCATGCCGGCTCCAAGGTACCGGAAGGGAGTCTCTAGGTCACTTTTCTGAATAATGAGCTGAAGTCAACAGGAAGTGATCTTCGTCGAAGGTGGGCCATAATGTTTCCCATATCATCGACATGAGACGGGAAGAGACAATGTTGTAAATTAAGATTTATGAACTATCAGACAGAGGTTGCTTCTTTCAGAGGTCAACTTCTCTTGAACATATCAGCGGCATGACAGTGGAATTGGCAGTATTTGACATCAATGGATCAGAGGTCATGATGACAAGGCAGTGAGCAGATGAGAGGTCAAATAGGATTACCCAAACCCACAGAGGCAAGTGAAAAATGAGATGAGATATCCCCACACCGACACGAAAGCAGAGAAGTGCCATGTTCAAGAGCAACATACTGCCGACACGACAATAATTATGGTTCCCAAATTTTTCTTTTTTCCCCCACCATTTCTGGCGAGTACCCCAATTATTTTTACAAGCTTGATGGGGATAGCATATGCTTGTGGCATGTCATTTCGACAAGATCCGATGTCATCAGGGTTTAATGAGTCTAAAAAAGGAGGAACTTGGCGTCTTTTCATGTTTAGAGAGTTTGAAAAGACAGCAGAAAAGGAAACTCCAGGGATGTCCTTTTTCGTAAAGTTGTGTCTCTCGGGTCCGAAAAAGTATAAAATAATGCCCGAAAGAACTGCCCGACCATTACGATCGAGGAGTATTTTTCATAAATAGTGATTTCGACCTGAAAAATTAGAAAAGTGATCAAAACCACATCGTTTCGTAACAATTAACGACTTTGAAACGACAAAAACCCGGTAATCTTTTATATTTTAACAGTCGATAAAAGAACTTAAAACGACCGCCCCATAGTAACGTTTAACGAGCCAAGAGGGATAACTCGGCAATCTTTTCTTCTTTAAAAGGTCAGGAAAAGAGATGAAAGCAGACCATAAGGCAACATTTTCTCATGTTTTACCGAGCTTGAAAAAGTTAAAAAGAAGCTCGTTTGGTTGTGTTGAGTTGCACCAAGCCCTGTCATCATACAAAAACAACATAAAAACCACTTCGACATAAAAATATCCTAAAAGTACTAAAAAAATATCATTTCTAATGTATTTTTAGGTCAAAATAATGCTATAAATAGTAAAATAGTAAAAAATAAATTTACTTTTCACTTTTTACCTTGTGAGTTCACTGTTGGAGAGTTTTTAGTGCAAATTTCAACTGCTGATTGCAATCGATCTAGGAGACCATTCGAGCCGCCGTCTGCAACAGGTAAGAGGCCTCATCCCTAGCTCTGTTTTCATTCCATTTTTCAAGTTTTTGATCCATAATTCAGCCCCCTGCAAGGGGATTTGCAAAATTTTAGGGTTGCACCATTGGCGCGGGTTTCCTGCACGGGACCGCACCAATGGCGATTTTTCCCTAAAGGGGTCATGCCATTGGCGCGACTGTTTTAGAAACAGTCGCGCCAACCGCGTGATCATTTTTTTCAACATATTGGACCGTGAAATTTGCAAATTTGTTCCAATTTATGTTTCATTAATGATCTAACGATTGAAATTTTACCTTTGGTTGTAGGGTTTTGCCAAAAATGGTTCTAGAATGGAAGGAACAAGAGCATAATGACATTGATGCCTTGGCATTGGAGGATGATGACTGTATGAATGCTTTGAGAGACTGTGGCTTGAAGAAATTCTTCCACACTTCATACCTACGTGCACAACCTGAGCTACTGTGCTTCATAGTGGAAGCTTGGGATGTAGACGATCAGGTATTTCACCTGAAAGACCAAACATTGGAGTTGGATGTTTCCGATGTCTACTTTATCACTGGATTGTCGTGGCGAGGTGCACGGCCTATCTTGACAGGTAGTCAACCTTCCGAGGAGAAGATAGGGGAAGTGATGGCACGAGTGTGTCCTGGAGCACGGTTTGGAGCAAACAACAAGAAGGTAGATATCAACACGGTGCCCAACCTGGTACTATGAGTCATTTTATTCACCATTATCCGGACTGCTGGGGTATAGGCGCCCCATGAGGCCAGCAAAAATCATTTGCTGCTGGCCACTAAGTGTCTCCATCCGACATTGTTTGATTGGGCCATGGCGGTGATGACCAACATTAAACGACAACTTACCAAGTGTAAGCGAGACGGAAACAAACAATTTGGATATGGGTCGATCGTGGTGACTTTCTTTCTAGAGCGACTGCCGATCTTAAGGGTACCCGGGGGAATAGTGGCAGACCCAGTGTTGCGGGAATCGAGGTTGCATCGATGGGCAGAACTCATGCCCAGAGGAGGATGGGGCCAGCAGATGTCCTGGAAGCCCGAGTTCTTTTCTGGCTCCGTCACCAGATCATCGTCGTTGAGGACTGGCCCTATGCGGGCATGGATTTCACTGGAGATCCCGATCTCCCTCTACCTGCCGGAGAGGACTGGGATGAGGAGTTGGGCAAGAACTCTTTGTTTTTTAATGTTTTTATGTATTTAATTTTTTTTTTGTTAATACATGCCTATCTCTTACAGCATCTATATATGTATACAGATGTTGGTGCAGAGCGACCAGCTGACCTGCCTCACAATGTGCGAAGAGCACAACCTGCAGCGGACCCTCAGATAGAGGGTGAGGATGATCTCGTACAGAACCTTGAGGCACTTACTCGAGGTATTCCAGATTACGGCAGATTGGTGTACATGCCTAGAGCGTATCAGAGGCACATGGTGGGGGTATCTACTCGTGTCCATCATCTGTTGAGACGTTTGGTGCGAGCGGTGACATGCAATCATGAGCATCACCGTGATTAGATGCCTAGGTTTCCTTTTTGCATATTTTTTGAGGAACGCGTTGTTAGCAGCTGTATGGACATGGATTATTTTTTGTAACGTGTGGGGCACGAACATTTTGAGTCACACACACACACACATATATAACACACACATATACATATATATATATATAATATATATATATATATACATATGATTCATTATTATGTTTTTCATGTGTTTATGTTTATTCCTAGATGGATCTTTTCTTCACGTGATTATGTGATTTATATGTTATGCGACTGTTCGACACACATGTAATCTAATGTATCTACTGCATAACAAACGACCCATTGGAATGTATTCACACACATGCATATATTTTATTTTTACAAAAGCTTGAAAACGCACATGAGAATCACGTATGCAAACTATGCTTTATGGGAAATTTTATTTTTATACAAGCTTAAAAAACACATGGTACATATGCAAACTATGCTTGACTCAAAATTAAACGGGCATGCCCCCCATCATCGCATTGTGTCTCAATTTGAGGTACATGCCCCCCAAACTTCAGTCCATTGAAAATGGGTTGAAGGTTGACATAATGGTTCACATTTCATTGTTTTAACGAGGTTGACATAATGGTTATGAACTATCCTCGGGACTCCTTGTTTCATTTTTTAGGGAGCTTGATAGAGGGAAATGAACTATGCTCCACCCGAAATCTCATCATAATGAATAGGAAGTCGGGGCTTCCAAGAGTGGTGCTCCCGATGGGAGGTCAATGTCTTGGAAGTCGGGACCCAATGCCCCCAGAACATTATGCACGATGGCGGCATTGCTAGATATGGGCATGGGAGAGGTAGCCACGTAGTTGACTTGCGGCAGGGCAGATGCAATAGGTGGATAAAAACTAGGAGGGGATGACAACTGCGCAGGAGGCATCGGGAGACTAACGAAGGACAATTGATCGATAGTCACAACCCTTCCACCGTGTGGAAAGCAAATCATACAGAAAAGCGAAGAGACAACGGCCCCCATAGCATAAACATAGTCACGACCAAGGAGAAGATTGAAGCCTAAAGCCCCTTGAGTAACCAATACGTCTATATTGACGATTTTACCTCTTAAATTAATAGGGAACTTGGGGAGGACTCCTAGAGAAGGACATGCTCCTCTGTCGAAAGCCAACAGATTCTGCGTGACTGGCCTGAGTTGCGGGGAACCTAAAGCTTGCCAAGTATTGTACGACATAAGACTGACTGACGCGCCTTCATCCAAAACAGTGCCAGGTACTGCCTTATCACAGGCAAGTACTGTAATCTGGAAAGGCACCTGGGATGGAAGGCGAAAAACGGTCAGGTGACTCCAATCAAAGGAGATGGCCAAACTACTTGGTGGGGGAATCGTATGATCACCCCCATACTCCATAGGAACCGAAGAGGGACTTTCGGGAGCAGCTGGGATAGGAGAGTCATTTCTGGACTCAGGGGAATCTGAGGAGACGAGAAGAACATGATGAGGATGCTCTTCCAGAACAAGGTGGTCGAGGGGTGGTGAACCCGAGTCGACACTCTCTCCGACCAATGGTTGGTCTGGAATAGGCTTGGCAGAGCCAGGTTCAGGAAGAGGAGGCTGGACAAGAGAGGAATTAAAACCAATCTTGTGGTCAGCAGGAGGATGATCTGCAGCTACAGAAAGACGTTGATATCCAACGGGAAGTTGGGGTGAGGGAGTCGCGAGACTTTCCAAGATGTCAGAGGTTTTATCCATGAGCGGACAAAGGTGAAGGGGAGGATTGCCTTCACAAAGTCTGCAAGGGATTCGAATCTTCCCTTTCCCCTTAACATTCCCAACTGATAAGGTAACGTGGTCGTGAGCCTCAGTGGACGATGAAGGGCGGGCCTGATCATGGGACCATACTTCTAAGATCCTGGGAATGCTAGGGAAATCACGAAGAAGATGGTCCTCCTTACATAACCGACAAGGAAACTTAACCTTCCATGGAGGAGCAGAAGGGGGCCCGACTTCAGGTGTACTTGAGGGAGTAATAGTTGTGCTTGTAGCCTTTGTTGTGTTTGTAGCCTCTCCCTTAGGAGACTTCTTCTTCTTGTTCTTGTTCTTCTTCTTCTTAGCCACCTGGTTACTCGAATCGAGACTTTCACCAGGCGAAGTACAAGAAGGAGATGTAGAAGTAGGCGTCGAAGGAGAGGGGTCCACCTTAGGTGCAACATGATGTTGTTCAGGCAGAGGGACTGATGGGGTATCAGCCGACACGGTAGGGACCAAAGGGGTTGAAAACAACCAAACAGGCAAACCGATAGTTAACCCCGGAATGGATAACGTCGCCATATATAGAGCACCAACATTCCCAAGAGGAGGGAAATGACTAGGATTCCCGTCAGGCGGGGAACTTGGGTAGGTGGAACCTGGAAAAGTTGCCATAGAAAAACGAAATCCTACTCAACTAACCCACACAAGATATAAGCAGGTAATGTTATCGCGACCAAATAAATTTTTAAGACATTGAACTTGACCTTTTCATATTTTAAGAGTCGAGAAAAGGACGAAAAGATGACTCTAGTCTCCTTCGAATATTTAATGAGCATGAAGTGACAAGACGCTCACTTACACCTTTTCTTTTAGAGAGTCCGAAAAGGATCAAAAGTGACTACTCTGGAGAACTAGGTAAGAGGTTTGCCAAACAATCCGTAAAACTGCTTATACACCTTGGCAATCAGATGAAAACCAAGGACTTCTCGTACTGCAGTCAATCTTCCCGAATGCTATTTTCAGTGCATTACGGCTTATAAGGCGGCAAACTCGGCTTCCTATGGATAAAAGGTTGCAAGCCTATAGGGGTCTCCCAATATATACACGATGGTACGTGGGAGCACAATCCGTACTGG
The DNA here is from genome assembly GCA_000404065.3 of Pinus taeda. NCBI lineage: Eukaryota > Viridiplantae > Streptophyta > Pinopsida > Pinales > Pinaceae > Pinus > Pinus taeda. The sequence continues at coordinate 10,610 of APFE030257090.1, forward strand.
CACTTACCGTTTTACCTGGAGGAATCACCCAACCACTCAACGATAAACTACCAGGTTTAAAGACGCCGGAACACGTCTCTAACCTAGACCTCTAGAATATGTGCGTTATGTTCCAATGCATTGTTAGGTTCATACAGTTTATTTTACAGTTTATCTTTAATTATGTTTCAGTTTTCGGTCCTACCGTATGTGATCTCTTGAAACTTCCTAAATGCAAACTATATACGAAAATTGTATCGTTTCATTGAATGAACCTTATCTATAGGAGAGTTGAGATTTTTATACAAACAAAACGATCACAAAGATCCTAATGCAGCTAATAACAAGAAATGAAAATCTTTTTTTTTTTTTTTTTAAAGTAACAATTAACAAGAAGTGCTAATTAATAAAAAGCAAAATATCTTTTGTTTTCTCTTTTCTTTTAGAATAGTATGATGCACTCAACAGATCTCAAGAGATATGCACTCAACAGATAATTCTAGAACCAATTCTGAAACGTCAAAAATGACCTATCAAAGCAAGGAAAACACAAAGACTTTCAATGGACCATGTGATCTAAGTTCAAATGAAGTCAAGCAAGAAATAAACAAGCTAAAAGTGAGTTACTTGCAGCATAGAATGCAAAACTTGTACAACTACCAAAGGAGTGTGGAAAACAACCAAAAATCTGACTGGATCATCAAACCATAAATTCCCACAGAAGGCTCGACATGCAAAGCCACTAGGGCTAAGATATAAAATCGATAGAAATAAGCAAACAACTGAACGATTAAAAAGAATAACTAGTCACATAAAGGTCCAACAAACTTCCAGAAGCTATAAAAGATGTAACAAGATACAAATCCAAGCTCAAAAGGCTGACAAACAAGCTAACTGAAAAAGTTAACAAGTCTGGCGCAACTGTCAGACTGCAACTCGCACTATAAAGGGATTGGCGTGGGTTGCCAGTTAGCAACAGGCGCCAACTGGCGTGACTGTCAGAAGAAAAACTGCGCTAATAAAGTTTGCCAAGTAAAAAAAAACAAAAAAGTTAGTCCAAAGCTTGGTTTACAGTATCTAGAAAGGCCAGCCAGCAAGAAACAGCAAGAAATTCAATCCAGAAAGCTATCCAAGCCAGCAAACAAGAGAAAAATTAACATGCAAGACAAAGTCGAAATTGTTCAGTCCATAAACCAAACCGGAGATTGACTGAAGTGGCTTTGATCTACTTCACTACTACAAATTAATAGTGTTTCGAAGGCTATCTGGCCGTGCTTTAGGCTGCGTCTAAAGTTTACAAATTAAACAACAAAATCAAATAACAAGCTTCTCCCCAGTGGAGTCGCCAAATTGTTTAACTGGTAAATCCCCTCTGCGAATAGAGGCGATCCCACTAGTCCAACACGGGTCTAGCAACAATCACACACCACTAACACACAGGTTCCTAATTGCAAATCAGAGATCGATGATGATGGCCTACCTGGATTCCAACGCTAATACTTGTAGAAGAATCGTTGCTCCCGTTCCTTTGCTCCGACTGGTCACAATCCCCACGATCCTCGTGAACGGACACCTGCACATGCAAAGAACGACACAAATACAAGCATAAAATGCAATAGATGCAACTATATATCAGTCAGAAAAGATATAACTCAAACATCATTATAAAGACACATGAGTGGAACCATAATGATAGTCGTCTATTAATGAGTAAAAACAGAGAAAGATAACAACCAAGGTTCCGACGTTGAACCTATTCTCTGACTGGGCAAGCAGCTAAATACGCCTTGCAAAAAACATTCCCTCTCTCATAATTCCGGCAGCATAACCTCCCTATGCTTCACAATTCTTACTATCACTCTAGCATTACTTCAGCACTCAGAAAGACTCTAGCAAAACTAGCTTGTTTAATGCATGAGGACAGCCATTTATAGATGGAGAAGGGAAGAAGATACATTGTACCAGGACACCCATTGTGAATTGGCATTATCCCTGAAAAGCTACTCAGCATAGTTTTCATGGATAAACAATGACTTTCGACCTCTATCTTAAGGATTTTTCCCTCATAGAACTTCATGACAAGAGAGGAAAAAACATATGGGTGCGCGTTGGCCAAAAATAATTACCAAATTTAGGTGGCACAGGTGTTTGTCTAGGACAGAGCGCCAATGGGCGCGCCCCCTTTTGAGGATCTGAGTCATTGGCGCGGGTAAGACACTGTGTACCTGCGCCAATGGAAAAAGGGCACTTTTGCAAAAGGTTTCTTCAGGGAACATGAAGTGCATACTCAGGGGAACATAATGCAAGTGTTTTTAGGTTATGTCACTGGTCACAGGTCCCGAAATGTGTCCTTCAATGTATGAAAACAAGGGTAACAAGGACGGTGACCAATGGTAACAAATTACTGTGTAACAGAGGGTATTTGTATGTGATGCATATGTACATGTTCCAAAGGAGAAAAGAACCAAGTTGGACACTAAATCTAAAAAATTTCATCTTTATTAGGTATAAGGATGGTTTAAAGGGTTATAAGCTTTGGAACCCAGTAAAAAGGAAGGTTGTGTACAACTGAGATGTGGTGTTCTGAGAGGTGAAATATGTTATTAAACATGAAGTCCAACCAAAGGAACCTAAGAAGGTAAAGTTTGAGCTAAAGGACGAAGAATCAGACTCTACAGTAGAGGACGAATCAGAAGATGAAGAGCCACAAACTCTGAGTGTGAGAAGATCAGTTCGAGAAAGAAGGCAACTAGAAAGGTATAGTCCATCTGTTTTCTGTTCAAATTTTTCTTTATCTATTACTGATGATGATCCCATAACTATGAAGGAAGCAGTAGATTTAGAGGATGGAAAACTCTGGAAAGAGGCCATGGTTGATGAAATGGTATCTTTGCACAAAAATGAGGCTTGGGATCTGGTGGAGTTGTTGGCTAGAAGGAAACCCATTGGCAACAAATGGGTGTTCAAGAAGAAGACAAATGTAGAAGGAAAGGTGGAGAAATACGAAGCTTGGTTGGTAGCAAAAGGTTATTCCCAGGTGCCAGGAATTGATTTTGGTGATATCTTTTCTCTTGTTGCCAAGGTAGCTTCTATTAGATTACTTTGATCTAATGTCGCTACTTTTGATTTTAAGGTAGAACAGATGGATGTGAAGACAAAATTTCTTCATGGGGATCTCGAAGAGGATATCTACATGAATCAACCTGAAGGTTTTGCAGTGAAGGGTAAGGAAGAATTGGTATGCAAGTTAAAGAAGTCTCTGTATGGGTTAAAACAATCACCAAGGATGTGGTATGAGAAATTTATACATTTATACAGGGACTTGGCTTCACGAGAAGCAAAGAAGATCATTGTGTGTATTTTAAATTAGTTCGTGACCATGTTATTTATCTGGTCTTATATGTGGATGATATCTTGCTGGTTGGAAATGACAAAGAAATTATCTAGGATTTGAAGACCTATTTGTCCTCCAAATTTGACATGAAAGATATTGGTGTTGCAAACTATGTTTTGGGCATGGAAATTAAAAGAGATTAGACAAAGAGGAATCTTTGGTTAAACCAGAGAAAGTATGTCAAGAAAATATTGCAGGGGTTTAATATGAAGGATAGTAAACTAGTGAAGGTTCCTATTCATGTAGGTGTGAAGTTATCTGCTGAAGAGTGTCCCAAGACACAAAAGGAGGAAGAGGACATGTCCCGTGTTCCATATTCAAGTGTAGCCAGTAGCCTAAATTATGTGATGGTCTGTACTAGACCAAACATTGCACATGTAGTGGGAGTATTAGGCAGGCTTACAGTGAAAGAAGGGAAGGAGCACTGGAGAGTAGTGAAGTGGGTTTTCAGGTATTTGCGTGGCACTAGTGATTATGGTTTGTGCTACCAACGAAGACTAGGATTTGACAGAGTGTTGGATATTCGTGGCTATGTTGATGTAGAATGGGCTGGAGATCTGGATCAAAGAAGATCTACAAGTGGGTATGTATTTAACCTATTTGGAGGTGCAGTTTGTTGAATGAGTAAGAAACAATCTATAGTGGCACTATCAACTACAGAGGCAGATATATGGTAGCCACTCATGCAAGAAATGAATTAGTTTGGTTGCAGAGATTGTTTTCAAGTATGGGGTTAGTACAGTGAGCTATAAGGATAGACTTTGATAGCAAAAGTGCATTTTTCTTGGAAAAAAACCCTACATATCATTCAAAGACAAAGCACATTTATGTTCGGTATCAATTTGTGAGGGATATGATAGAAGAAAAAAAGGTGTTTCTGGTAAAAGTGGACACTTCAAAGAATACTATAGATGCATTGAAAAAATATGTCACATTTGAGAAGTTCTCTTTCTGTAAACACTGGGTTTATTACAACCTTTATCCATTCCAAGCCAATGTTGGGAGGAGGCTTCAATGGATTTTATTACAGGTTTACCCGAGTCTGAGGGAAAGAGTGTCATCATGGTGGTAGTTAACAAACTTACCAATTATGCACACTTTTGTGCATTATCACATCCATTTAAAGCCAGTACAGTTTCTACTGCATTTATGGAAACAATTCAAAAGCTACATGGAAACCCAAAGATTATTGTAAGTGACAGAGATCCATTTTCACTGAAATTTTTGGACATGTTATTTCTTCTTTGGACCAGTTAGCTCATAGCTCATCTTATCATCCTCAATCTGATGGACAAACTAAGATAGTAAACAAATGTTTGGAAGGATATCTTCGTTGCGTTTTATCTGATAAACAGACACAATGTGTCAAATGGTTGCCTCTAGATGAATGGTGGTATAACACATCCTTCCATACAGCAACAAAAATGACCCCATTTATGGCACTTTATGGATATCAGCCACCATCCATCACATCATATTTAAGAGAAAGTTGTAAGGTTCAACCAGTGGAACATCACATCAAACATCAACAACAAGTCATCCAACTCTTAAAGGATAACCTCATCTTGGCACATAATATAATCAAACAACAGGCAGATCAACATCGCAGTGAAAGAAGTTTTGATGCAGGTAATTGGGTATTCCTATGCCTACAACCATATAAGCAAATGTCCCTCAAGCAAGCTAAGAAGGATAATAAATTATCACCAAAGTATTATGGCTCATACAAGGTGTTGCAAAAGATTGATACTATGGCATACAAATTGGAGCTTCTCGATTACACCCAGTTTTCCATGTTTCACGTTTAAAGAAGGTTATAGGCATCAAGCTCCAAGTTCAAACAATATTGCCAGAACTTGACGAGGAAGGAAAAATCATATTGGAACCGGAAGAAGTCACAGAAACAAGAACTCAACAGCTACAAAATCGATCAATTTCAGAGTATCTTATCAAGTGGAAGAACTTATCTACGGAAGATTCCACATGGGAGGATGAGAATTTTATACAGAAGCATCCAAAACTACTCAAGCATTAAGGACAACACTTTTTTGAAGGAGAGGGGCATGTTGGGTCCCTATAGTACTAGTGATTACCCCATTACTATTGCATCTGTATCCCTTATTAATATTGTTGTACCCTTATTGTCCCCATATTGTTATTACTTTTCCCCATAGAATCCCTCTATTGTTATTTTTGTGGCTTTATATTATTATTGTTAGGTTGGCTAGGTTATATTGTGACTCCTTAGACTCCTATATATAGAAAGGAGGTTTTGTCATTTGAATCATCCAAGAATTGTTCATTTATGTATTGTAAAGGAGGTTGTGCCCTCGAAGAGGCTGATTTCTTAGGTGTTGATGTATCTTTTCTATCTTTTTCTTGAGCTGGGTTCATAACAAGCTCAAAAATCAAAGTGGCCAAACTTCTCCCAAACCAGAACAATATTGTAGTGCTTGTTGTCCTAGTTTCAATGGTGTGCACAACACTCCAATCTCAGTTTGTCTGGTCAAGTTTTTGCTTCTTAATGTTTTGGCCAAAATTAGCCAAGTGGCCAAGTTTAATAAGGTGAGAAATTCACCGAGACTCAGTGAATGAAATCCATCTACCAGGACAGACAAATTTGTAGGATGGTTAATTTGTCTAGTTACCCTTATTTTCAGAAAATTAAAAAATAACCAACTTTGTTTAAAAACCATAAAACTATTTAAAATGGGTGGCAAGTCAGGCCTGCCAGAACCACCAACTGCACTGAACAACATTGTTGTATCTAAAAGCAAAATAAAAAATAGGTTGGTCAATAACCACCCTCGCCGAACTCCACCAAATAAAAAGATATTATATGTATTGGGTGGGTTACACGGTAGTGGACTCGACTGCACCTCCATAAAAATGAAACATATCACAGTTTGGAGGTGGTGGGGCTTGAACCCGCCCAGCCGGTCTGCCTGGCTCATGCCCTAGGCACCTCCACATTTCAAAATATATGATTCCAATTCCAACGAACCCTGCGACATGCAAAATAAAAACGATTGAAAAATTGTATATACTATGTGGTGTGTAGCGTGGTTTAAACCCCCGACCATTCCCACAATTAACGAATCTACCACCATTAGGCTAGATGAACAACTTTGTTTAATCCACCTGTCAGCTTACATAAACGTAAACTTATCATTCAATGGTAACCATGAACGAGAGGGAATGGTGACATGTCAGGACAGTTGTGGTGTAGACAATTTACACAATAGTTCCAAATTATGTTCATTCTTTTAGAGGACCAAAAGCTCCTCAATGGAGAAGAATGATCGAGATGGCTTTAGAGACACTCAAAACTTAAAGAGGACTGAGAATAACTCAAAAATAAAAGTGGTTAGATTTCTCCCAAACTAGGACCAGGTCGTAGTGCTCATTGCCCTGATTCCAATGGAGTGAACAACACTCGAATCTGAGTTCGTATGGTCGAGGTCAAGTTCTTGATGGTCAAAATATTGGTCAAACTTAGCGAAGTTGTTAAGTTTAACGAGGCAACAAATTCACCAAGTCTTGACACACTCAATCCATCCACTATGACGGGTGAATTTGTAAGATTTTTAATCTTTCCAATCACCATTGTTTTCAACAAATTCAAAAATGATCAAGTTTATTTAAAAACTAAAATAATATATCAAAAATAGTGGGGTTGGGCTCATCGAAACCACCCATCCCACCGAAAAACATTGTTATATTTTAAAAAAACCCAAAAAGGGTGGGTGGTTCAGCAGCCTCGCCAAAACCTAACAAATAAACACATATTATATGTATTGGGCAAGCCGCCCACAAACAGACTCAACCCCACCTCCATAAAAATCGTTAGCCTTGTCTAGCTAACCCACCTCCAAGGCACCTCCAGATTTCAAAATATATTATGGTTGCTCAAACAGACCCAACCACGTTCCCTAAAAAAATACGACTGCAAAACTGTATATACTATGTCGTGTGCACTGGTGTTTCAACCCTTGACTGCTTGCATCATTAACGACTTTTCCATCATTAGGCCAAACAACCTACTTTGAGGTTAAGCCAATAAATTCATTTGTGGGTTTAATTGACATGTAAAAATTGTTTCATGGTTTTATTTAGTTACAATGTAAAAATTATAAGTATTAAGAACCATGGATTAAAGTAGCACACTAACAAAAAAAAATATATCTCACTTTAACTATCTCTCGGAAAATTAGCACGAATGGTATAGGGCATAGCTAATACTGGAGGGAGATAAATTTGTAGAAATGGTAGAGGGACTAGCTAATACTAGAATAAACCATTCCTAACTTAATGGGGTGTTGAATCACCAAAGAAGTCGAAGGATGTAATGTAATAGTATTGAAGCGAAAGAGGGCTAGCTATAGAACAGAGAATTCCTAATTGACACGAAAGAGTTGAGTTGGAATATTATTAATTTAAAAGTAGTATGAAGTGGTGATAAGAAAGAGCAATTCACAAAGTTGTACGTATTATTATGAATTTAAAATGTATATCATATATTAATTTGAAAATTTAATAAACAGGGTAATTGTAAGATGATAGAAGCGGGGGAAGTTTTAATGAGGTTGAGCCAATAAGTTCATTGTTGTGTTTGGCATTTAATTCACATGTTAACATTGTTTTAGGGTGGGTTTTAATTGGTTACTAATAAAAATATAAGGGTTAAGAACTATGGATTGTAGTAGCACATAACACCATACAAAGTAGGTTATATATATAAAAAACCCACAGATTAAATTTATACATATCAGGAAATATTAAAAAGTCTGAGGTTAAAATAATACGTGATACACAATACATGGCATGTTATAGTGAAAGAAGACACACGTTACATGTGTGGATTGAAGCAATGAATGAAAAATTAAATGTAATAGAAATGGTATGGTACGGTGAACACATCAGGGTAAAATTATTGCCAAGGAAGCAAAGCCCATTAAGCGTAAAATTATTGTTGAAAAAAGAAATCCCTAAATTCATGGATTATGGACACGGCACAAGGGTATAACAAATTATTGATGCACATGGCACAAGGGCATAACAAATTATTTTGGATGAAACATAGACTTAAATCCATGATTGGTGTAGCTTATACACGTGACACAATACGAGGAAACATAGCCTTAAATCCATGGCTGATCCACACAACACAATAAACTATTAAAGGCAAATCCCTTAGGTTGAATCAATACACAATATACAATGTGTTATACCCAAAAGGGAAAAACCCCACAGGTTAAACAAACAAAGAACACAATACAAAACAACTTATGTCCTAAATAACCATGGGTTAAACTAATAAAGAAGATGTTATACTGGAAAACCACAAACTAAATTAATACGCACTAGATTAAATACAAATATAGAGCTATGGGAAGTGATTCACAAAGTTGATGATGCTGGAATTTAGAGGAGATAAATCGATGGAGCTAGAGCTAGAGATCGATTGAAGCGATGAAGAAAGACCGATTGAGGCGATGAAGAAAAAATTACATGTAATAGAAATTATCGAGAAGGTTGATTGAAGCAATGAAGAGAAAATTAAATCTAATAGAAATTATGTAGGTGGCAGTGGAGACTTAAACTAATCGAAAGGAGTGATACAGTCTCTACATACCTCAAATTGGGATTCGATTTCATTTCTTTGGCTAGGTAATTGAGTTCAATGAGGTAGGATTTGAACAAATAACACATCAACTACCTATTTCATTCTTTCCTTCATTTCCCTGAAAAAATATACAAGGTTATGAAATAGAATTAGTTGTCGCAGCAGAGCAGACACTAAAATTAAATAGAATTTAATTGAGATAAGTAATCTCTATGAACCCAAACAACTACTAAATCTCTAAATCTCTATGAGCCCAAACAACTACTAAGAAACTCAACTACCCTTCCCTTCTCTTGCCAGCCTCCTCCTGTAACCCACACAACCATGACCGAGTCAAACAAAAACTCGACATAGACCTAGACAGAGATACCCAAACTCAAAACACATAGACAACCAAACACAAAAGCATTACCAGACAAGATATGGACAAAGGAGGAAGAGGATTTTGGAAAAATGATAAGAATCAATATGTATATATAGGGATTTCCCAACTTTGCTCAACAACTACAAGAGCTTGTTTTAACACCTCTAGTTCCTCTTGAATTGTAGATAAAATACCTTCTCTCTCTTCAAATGAGATTTGATATTTTTTTTAATTTCAAATTGAAATCATGACTCTTTGATTCTTATGGTTATGTTGTTTTGGTGGCGGATATTTTTTTATGGTTCTTTCCAGTAATTCTTGCTTTTTTTTCTTGAGTTGTGTTTTTTTTAAATTTCAATCGAAACCATGCCTCTTTGAAAATAGGTTGGGTTGAAGTTTTTTTTTTGTGGCGGATGCTTTTGTTTTTTTCTGTGGTTATTTCCATTTATGCTTGCTTTCTTTTTTCCTTTCAAATGTATATCTTTCCAGGAGGGCTTCAATTCATGGTTTTACATTTTTTTATTTATTAAATTTAGTTAGTCATGTTATTATGGATTTGTAGTGCGTAGATTTAAATTTCATTTTAATATCTTATTTATATTTTATCATGCTCAAAACAGGGCGTTGAAAAGCTTTAGGACTCGATACTTCGACCTGCATATCATATTGCATTATTTGTTTTTATTTTTATCTAATAGTTATATGAAATTTATTAGATACTAATATTATTTTAATATGTATGTAGGACAGCAACTTGAAAATTTTTCCAAACAATCTTAATAAGTTTTAAATAATCCAAGTGAAAATGTGTGAGCCCATGTATTAATGAATCTTTATAATGAAGGCATGGTGTTCGATCTTGATAGGAATTAGTGTCGCCACATTAAAAAAATGGGCAAGGTCTTTGATCATGACAGGAATTAGTGTGTACATATAAACATAATGGCTAGTAAACTCAGATGAATATCACAACACTTACTTCATGATATATTTCACATTACTAGGACTAAAAAAATCGTGGAGATCTTAAAAATCATAATTAAATATAATTGGTTCTCTATTTCAAAGGTGGAATTGAGATCTCAAAAATCTACCTGGGATGAAAATTACTTGTGAGCTTGATAGCTAAAATATTTTCAATAAAGCCAAGGCTAAAATTCAATACAAGGAATTCCTCCAAATCATGAATGGTTGAATTTCAATAGACACGAGCTTGAAGATGGTAGAAATGTACTAGTTAATTATAATATTTAGATGAACGTACCCTTTTTATTTCTCTTCATCTCCTAAGTAATATGTAGATCTTTCTGAAGTTGTTGACCTATAAGACTATTATAGTCGATGCTAAGAGCTCTAATTTGAATGCTAAAATTCAAAATAAAGAAGGAATTTATCTAGATTAGAAAATGTTGATATTTGTTGGGATAATAAACCTTGAGATGTGACTTTTGCAAGTTTAGTATAAAGGAATCGACTCAACCCTTAGTTCTTTTTGTGGGTGGTGGTATGAAAAATATTCTCAATCACTAGAACTTGAGAGTTAGAAATAATTGACAATGATAAGGAACATATTTTAAATAAGGATGTAATTCCCCCATATCAGTACATGTTGATGTTTCTTTATAAGTAAGTGAAACTTCTATAACTAAGGGAAATATTATTCACCTTAATAATGGTGTAGAAATACATTTAATGATGTTGGCACCATTTTCACAAATAGTAGAATCAAAGATGTTCCATAAAAGAATAATCATTGGTTGATATTTCTTGAAAAGTAAGGGAAGCTCCTATAAGTAAGGGAAAGTTTATTGGCCTTAACAATGGTGTAAATATTACATTTAATGAGGTTGGCACCATTGTCACAAATATTAGAAGAAAAAATTTTCTCGAGAAGAATAAGGATCTTATTAATGCTAGTGTTATAGAAGTTGGTTTATATTCTTTCCATTTTTGTTTTATATTTATTTTAAAAGTTCATTAGTTATAAATGCCACTACTCAATTTGGTTTATTGATCTTTTTCATTGTTCACTTAAAATATTTTCTCATATGAATCAATTATTGTGCTTTTCTTATATCTCCACCTATATACTCGTCATATCAATTTTTCTAGTTGTCATAATTATTTTGAGCCTCTTTTTCCTTTTCTGCCTTCCATAAACTTTTTCTATCCATTATTGGAATAGAATTGTTGTCCATTTTACTTTTCTACGAAAGAAACTTCCTATGTTCTTTTAGAAATGTAATTGAATATTTTTTATGAAACCTAATGTATATTTAGTGGCATATGAGGCACTTAGGTGGTTGGGAATTTATTGAACCAATTTATGTCAACAACAAGTCTATATATTTTTAGTAAATTATTATTTAGTATTTACATTTCTCAACTATCATTAATCTTCAATTTTTATAGTTAGCCCAATCAGAAACATTTTCCTATGTCTAATTTCCTAACAAGATGTCCACACTATAGAAGACTTGAACATATTTTTAATCACCAAGGTTTTATATCTTTCCCTCTTACTCATGGATATTGTTCTCAATGCCCAATTTTATATGGCTTCTTGAAACCTGTGATTTTTTTTCCTACAAATATTTTTATTTGATCTCAGGTATGTGCTTAATAGTTTTCTCAAAGTATGTATTTCACCATCAACATTACAAGTCCTTAAATTAAAATCATATTGATTTAGATTGATTGCATTTTCTTTTTAACATTCATCAAAACTACTATGGTGCAACTCTAGGAGTTGATGTTAAGGAAATGAGCTCAGTTTTTTATAGGAAGGTCATTTGTTTCAGTATATATTGTGGATATGATATGATTTTGGTATTGTCAAGTCCTATGTATGTGTGAACATGTTGGATGGTGGTGAAGATGTCTTGCTTGTTAGTATTTTTGCCTTTTTGGGGGGATTCATTTATTCAATATGCTAGATGGAGTATCCAATTTTGAATGAAAACAAACAACTAAGCTACATTATTAGCCCAAAGCAACATATTTAAATAATTGATGATTTCTCTTATAAAGAATCATGGTAACAAATAATGTTTCATGCAATGTTATTTGGTTGATACTCTATAAGATTGAGGCATGATAGATTAGAAATAATTTGCTAGATAATGTTATAAGTTGGTTAAACTTTTACCATTGATTGTTGATTACATGTAAAAAAAAATTCTATATCATGACTAAATATTTCCCTTACATGGTAACTTGGAATAATTCTTCTAGAATTTTATTATGTTGTCATGTTGAATAGTTAATGTGTTGCATTGAAGCATAATGAAAAATTGCTATCTCTTTTGTGAAAACAAGAGTTTGATACTTGTTATGTCCTTTGTGTATTATTTCTTCAATCATTTGACCATCCAATTTGACATGGAGTTGAACAAAATCTATTCTAATTTGTCACAACTACTTCTACTTATAGGGTATTTGCATTCTCCTCACAATCAGTTCCTAGAATTCATCTTAGGTGCATCCCTTATTTTCTTCTTTTAGGTTCTTTTTTACTTTTGAGGTGTTTTTCTTGGAAGTCTATGATATTTCTTCAAAACATGAACAAAATAATTTTTCTCTGAAAATAAAAGAAATGATTACATGTTTAACCCTTCAGTTATGCCCAGTGGGAAATTAAAATAAGAAAAAAGCGATAAAAAAATACACCTGCCTTAGTATGTCTTACCCTACGGTACTTATTTAATTTTTAGTTATTTAAAATAGCCCAAAGAGTCAATTTTTTTTGGTAAAATATCCCTAAATTAGTTTTCATGAAATTTTTGTGATACATGAAATGGTTACACATTGAGCACTTTGGCACTGCATGATGGAAAATTCAAACCGAAGAAAAACTAATAAAAATATGTATATTAGTATCCCTTGCATGATGGTCCCAATATTGATTTTTACTGTGTTTGAACGAGCCTCGAGGAGGAGTTTTCAGTAAAATATATGTGAATTAGATTCCATGAACTTAAAATGTTTTGGAATTTTGTAGATTGTCACACCCTTTTTTTTAATTTACCTTCAAGCATGGTATTCGAACCGAATTTTATTTATAGCTTGAGGGGTAGAGAAGGAAGCTTTATTGCTTAATTGTCTAGATTTCTTTATTGCAAATATTTTTTTTCTTTCATATATCATATATTTAAAAAGGAAAAAAACAATTAAAAATGGGGGGTGGTTCAGGCTCGCCAGAACCACCCACCGCCCACCCCACTGAACAACATTTTCATATTCAAAAAACAAACCAAGAAAGGGTCGCCAGGTCACCACTCATGTTGAACCCCACCAGATAAAAACATATTATATGTATTGGGTGAGCCACGCACTGGTTAACTCAACCCCAGCTCCATAGAAGTGACACATGGTATAGTTTGGAGGTAGTATGGTTTGAACCTGCAAAGAGGGACTGCTGGACCACCTCCTGGGTGCCTCCACATTTCAAAATATATGACGCAAGTTATAACAGACCCAACCACACGTAAAAAAACAACACAACTACAAAATTGTATTTACTATGTGGGGTGAGGTGAGTTTTGAACCCACAACCATTCCCACCATTAACGACTTTTCCAATGTTAGGCTAAACAACCAGCTTTGTTTAATCTACTTGTAAACTTATATAAACATCAACTTTCCATTCAATGATGGATTTGAAGGAGAAGCAAGGGTGACCTGTTAGGACACTTGTGGTGCAATTAATATACAAAATAGTTTCAAATTATGTTCATGCTTTTGGAGGACCAAAAGTGACTCGGTGGGATGGAATGGTCCAGGTGGCTCCAGATATGATCTTTTCTTTTTATCATTCATGAAAACTATTGTGATACAACTCTAGGAGTTGATGTTATGGAAATGAGGTTAGTTGGTTATATGAAGATTGTTTGTCTCGGTACATGTTGTGTATATGATATGATTTTGGTATTGGAAAGTCCTACGTATGCATGAACATGTTGGATGGTGGTGAAGATGTCTTGTTTTCTAGTATTTTCCCTTTTATTGGGGTATTCATTTATTCGAAATGCTAGTTGGAGCATGAAATTTTGAATGAAAACAAACAACTAAGCTACATTATTATCCCGAGGAACCATCTTTCAATAATTGATTATTTCCCTTATAAAGAATCATGGTAAAAAATAGTGTTGCGTGCAATGCTCTTAGGTTCATACTCCACCATATTGAAGCATGATATATTACAAATAATTTTCTAGATAATGTTATAATTTGGTTCAAATTTTATCTTTGATCATTGATTATTTGTAACAAAAATTTCTATATCATGACTACATATTTCCTTTCCATGGCAACCTGGAATAATTCTTGCGGAATTTTATTATGTTTCATGTTCAATACTTAATGTGTTGCATTGAAGCATAATGATAAATTTTTATCTCATTTTGTGAAAATAACAGTTTCATACTTGGTAGATCCTTTGTATATAATTTCTTCAATCATTTCACCATACAGTTTAACTAAGAGTGAGTTGAAGAGAATCTATTCTCTTTTGTCTCAACTACTTTTACTTACAAGGTATTTGTGTTGTCCTCACAATTAGTTCCTAGAATTCATCTTAGGTGCATCCCTTATTTTCTTCTTTTAGGTTCTTTTTAACTTTTGAGGTGTTTTCTTCACTAGTCTATGTTCCTTCTTCAAAACACAAACAAAATAAATTTTCTCTAAAAATAGAATAAATGATTACATGTTTAACCCTTCAGTTATGCCCAATGTGAAATTCAAAAGAAATAAAAAAATTCACCTTAGTATGTCTTACCCTATGGTACTTATTTTTATTCTTAGTTGTTTTAAATAGCCCAAAGAGTCGGATTTTTTTGGTAAAATATCCGTAAATTAGTTTTCACGAAATTTTTGGGATAGATGAAATGGTTACAGATTTAGCAATTTGGTTATGCATGATCAAAAATTCAAACCTAAAAAAATTAATAAACATACATCAATTAGTATACCTTATGCGATGGAACCAATTTTAATTTTCACTGTGTTTGAAAGAGCCTCGAGGAGGAGTTTTCACTAAAATGTCGGTGAATTAGTTTCCATGAAATTAATATCTTTTGGAAGTTTGTATATTGTCACACCTTTTTTTTTAATTTACTTTTGAACATGGTATTCAAATAGAAGTTTATTTGTAGTTCTAGGGATAGAGAAGGAAACATTATTTTTTACTTGTCTAGATTTATTTATTTAAAATATTGTTTGATTTTCATATACCATTTTTTTTGTTTAGATTACTTTTGTTTCTTCTCATTAGATGCTAATAGCTAGATATTTGTGAAGAAACTTTATACAAAGAGTTAGGGAATTAATTCGTTGGAAATACAATAACTCTAAATGTAGTGAGTCCTAGCATTATTGGCAATTTGAAAGTCAACATTCAACACTAAAATTTGTTGCAAATAAATTGGAGGGTGGATGGGCTTTAATTGATTAATTATACAAATCATTGTACGTGTCATTTGCCACCTCATATTAGAGGTGGGATAAAAATATTTATTGATATTTTGAATAGAAAATCATAATTTTGAGGTAGAGAGATCATACAACATTAATAAGATCAAGGAAAATATTTGACATCAGGGCATACATATTTCCTAGAAATGTTTGATATTTGTAGAAAGCAACTAGAGCATGATCGTTTCTTAGGTGATTATAACATCTAAAATGAATCAAATCTTCACTTGGTTTTTTGTTTGAGAGATAAAATCCATATCTCACTCAAAACTATAATTAGGAAGACAATTTCTCTTAAAGTTGAGAGGTTTGATACCATTAACAAAGTTGAGGGCAATGTTCAAGACAAGGAAAATTTTTATTGAGATCATCAAAGGTTGATCTCTATTAGAATGTTTAACATCAAGAGATTGAATAGTGATCTCAGAAGAGTACTAATCCAGGTGGATCTATAGATGCTCAGAAGTCAAATAGCACTCATAATATCTCAAAAATCAAAGTGGTTGGATTTATCCCAAACTAGGACAAGATCATAGTGCTCATGGCCCTGATTCCAACCATGTGAGCAACACTCGAATTTGAGCTCATCAACTCAATCAATGTTTTGGCCAAACATGGCCAAGTGGACAAGTTTAAAGAAGTGAAAAATTCATTGAGACCCATAGAACAAAATTCATTTACCGGGATGGAAGATTTATAGGATGGTCAATTTGTCTAATTATCCTTATTTTCGGAAAAAAAATAATTACCAAGCTTGTTTTAAAAAAAAAGTATTAAAAATGGTGGGTGGGTTGGGCCTGCCAGAACCGCCCACACCACCGAACAACATTGTTATCTTTAAACAGAAAACCAAAAAGGGGCGACGGGTCACTAGTCCCTCCAAACGCCACCAAATAAAAATATATTGTATTTATTGGATGAGCCACGCATTGGTTGACTCGACCCCACCTCCATAAAAGTGACACATGGTGCAATTTGAAGGTGGTAGGGCTTGAACCTATCTAGTCGGTCCATCTAAATCACCTCACGGGGGCCTCCACATTTCGAAATATATGACACCAGTTCCAATAGATCTAACCACATGTAAAAAAACATGACTACAAAACTTTATATACTATGTGGTGTGTGATGGGGTTTGAAACCTCGACCATTCACACCATTAACGACTCTGCCACCATTAGGCCAAAGAACCAACTTTGTTAAATCCACTCGTAAATTTACATATAAAACTAAACTTTCCATTCAACCGTGAATTTGAAGGAGAAAGAAGGGTGACCTATCATGACACTTGTGGTGCAAAAAGTGTACACAATAGTTTGAAATTATGTTCATGATTTTTGAGGACCAAAGCTCCTTAGTGGGGAGGAATGATCCAAGTGGATCTATAGATGCTCAAAATTCAAAGAGGACTCATAATAGATCAAACATCAAAGTAGAAATACCTTCGAATCTGAGTTCGTATGGTGAAGGTCAAGTTATTGCTACTCAAAGTTTTGGTCAAAGTTAGCAAAGATTCCAAGTTTAACAAGGTGACAAATACACTAAGGCATGATTCATGGAATCTATCCACTGTGATGTGTGAACTTTTAGGATGGTTATTTTTTCTAATAACCCTTATTTTCTGCAAATTCAAAAGTGATCAATTTTGTTTAAAAAATAAAAAATTTTATTCAAAATGGGGGTGGGCCAAGCCCACCTAACCTGTCCACCCCACAAACAACATTTTTGAATTTTAAAAAACCCAAAAAGGGTTTGCGGGTAACCACCCCTACGAAACCCTACCAAATAAACACATATTATACGTATTGGGAAGACTGCCCATTGGCAGACCAAACCTCACCTCCATAAAAACAACACACAACGTAGTTTGGTGGTGGCATGGCTTGAGCCTGCCCAACTGGTCCAACCAGACTGCCTCTTGGGTGCCTCAACATTTCAAAATATATGATAGAAGCTCGAACAAATGCAACCATGTGCCACAAAAAATATACAACTGCAAAAATTTATATACTATGTGGGTTGTACTGGCATTTGAACCCTCATCTGCTCCCACCATTAACGACTCATCCACTGTTAGGCCAAATGACCTACTTTGTTTAATTCACCCATAAACTTACATATAAAATTGAACCTCCCATTTGAAAACAAACGTGGAGGAGTGGACAAAGGTACCAAGAGTGAACAGATGTTGTGGAACCCTAAACATAGAGAATCTTAAGATTTTGAAAGGATTCCCTTAAGGGCCAGAGGTGCTAGTGACATTATTCGATAAGTGGACAATCATATTTGCACATTTCCTCACCAGGAGACAAATATTGTAGTCATAATCTCCATTTGAGCAGTAGAAATGTAGGTGTTGAGTAGCAAGGAATTTCTGGAGAATGTTGTTGAATCATAGAGATTCCCTTAGACACTGATTTTTTAGAGAGGCAGAATGTTGTCCACTTTATAGTCACTTTTCACAAAATCTCAAAATGAGCATAGTGGTGTGCTTAAAATATTCATCCAAGAAGCGCATTTCACGACCATCTTCATGAAGGAAACTTTGGGGGAATCTTCAAGATTCCCAAGGGTAAAAAATTTGACAATGTCAAAATTGGACAAGTTTACAATCGATTTTGCCCCACCCATCTCCAGGAATTCAGTGGTGAAAACCATTTGAGCAGATGAACTTTTCATTTCTTGTCCATATTCGAAAGTGGTGGTATATGATGTAGGTTTGAAATGTCTCTCTTATTGATTTCCTGAGTTGATGTCTTTATTGTTGAGATCCCTAATTACCATTATGTTGAGGGATACATTTTCTTGCATCATGTGAGATTTGTTTTGCTTGTCATGTTGAAGGAGGACCCATTTAAGTGAGATTTATTGTAGAGAGAACACCTCATGTAGAGATACATAACTCAAGGTTGAGGGTCTTTTTCCTTGGAATGAAAAGGAATGTACTATGTTCTCATCATCATGTTGTGACATTAATGAAGTGACCTCCACTCTCTTGACATTGGGCCCGAAGATGTAACCCAAAATGAGTGAACTCCATTATCAATGTGTTTTCGTTCTTTTATTTGATGATTTTTATTATGTTTCCTATTCTTTACAATATGCACAAGTGGTATATCATGATCTTTTAAATGCAGTGTTCTTAACATCATAGAAGTAAAAGATCTTGGATAATTTTGGTAGTTGAAGGGATTCAGATCAAATACAGATTGTTAATGATGAAATCATGGTTCTTGTTATTATTTGGGACAGAAAGGTCATTATATTGACTAACAAACCCAAGATGAAGCTTTCTAATGGGAATTTATTCAAAATCCTATTTGAAGTATCTAATTTTGAATTAAAATGAGAAACTAAGCTACATTACCCTGAGGCAACATGTTTCAATAATCAATCATTTTTGTTATAATTTATAAAAATTAATGCTAAAAAATATCATTGCATACTATGCTATTAGGTTAACACTTTCTAATATTGAGGCATGATATATTAAAAATAATTTAAAACCTTTTACCATGTAGATAAAGTACAATACTTGGAAATTTCACACAATTTGCTACATAGCCATTTAATTTGGTTCAACTTGTATCTTTGCTCATTGATTACTTGTAATAAAAATTTCTATGTCATGACAACATATTTCCATTACATGGCATAACTTGGAATCATTCTTGTGGAATTTTGTTATGTTATCACCTTCAATAGTTAATTTGATGCATTGAAGCATTATGATGAGATGTTATTTTGTGTTGTCTCAACAACAATTGTATACTTTGTATATCCTTTGCATTTTATTTTTTTATTTATTTCACCGTCTAATTTGACATTGAGTTGAAGTGAATCTATTGCAATTTGTCACAATTTTTCTTTTACATATAATTTATGGTAATCATATATATATATATATATATATATTATATATATATTATATATATATATATGGTGTTTGTCTTCACAATTAGTTGTTGAATTATTTACATACAATGATTCTTTTCTTATTTGAGTTTAATTTTTTATTATTGAGTTGTTTTTCATTAAAAGTCCATGCTCTTTCTATAAAACATGAACAAATTCTTATTATTATTATTATTATTATTTTCCTGAAAATAGAAAAATTATTATATGTTTAGCCCTTTAGTTATGCCCGATGAAATTCAAAACAAGAAAAAAGTAATAAAATAAACCACCTTAATATGTCTTCCCTGATGGTATTTATTTTATTTTTTATTTGTTTGAGAGCCCGAAGAGTAGGAATTTTCAGTAAAACATCCCTAAATTAGATTTCATGAAAAGTTTGAAATACATGAAATGGTTATAGATTTAGCACTTTGGCCATGCGTGATGGAAAATTCAAACATAAGAAAAACTAAGAAAAATAGATATCCTAGTATGCCTACTCGTTGGTACCAGTTTTAATTCTCACCATGTTTGAAATAGCCTCAAGGTGGAGGAGTTTTTAGTAAAATATCCTTCAACTAGTTTTCATGAACTTAATATATTTTGAACTTTGTAGATTATCACACCTTTTTTTTATGAATCTACCTTCAAAAATTATATTTGAATCATAGTTTATTTTAGTTCTAGGGATATAGAAGGAAAACTTATGTCTTACTTATCTAGATTTCTTTGTCGCAACCATTGTTGCTTTTACATATGCCATTTTTTGTTTTGTTTAGGTTACTTTTATTTCTTATCATTAGTTTCTAGTGACTAGATATTTGAGAGGACATTTTCTAAAAAGAGTTAGGTAATTAATTCACTAGAAATACTATAATTCTAAATGTAGAGAGTTCTAGCATAATTGGCAATGTGAAAGTCAAGTTTCAACACTAAAATTTGTTTGAAAGAAATTGGAGGGTGGATTGGCCTTGATTAAATATAAAATATAATTATATGCAAAATTTCCTACCTCATCTTAGAGGTGGTATACAATTCTTATTGAAATTATAAATAGAAAAACAATAATTTTGAGGTCGAGAGCTCAAACACCATTGATAATCTCAAGGAAACTGTTTGACATGAGGGCATATATCTTCATGATCATATAGAGAGAAAATAATATGTCTTACTGTGTTTTGTGGTTTCAGGTAATTTTCCGAAAGCTAAACTCATTAAGTTTTCAAACCTTTCGATTGTAACCTCAAAAGTCACAAATTTAACCAACATTCATTTGATAGATCAAATGTCAAACAAGAAATATAGCATATATATTCACATTCCTTAGATCTCAAGCAAATGGGTTCGTAATGAAGCCCAAAGAGAAAAAAAAACTCAACTTATGAATGGATTATACACGTAGAGAAGAAACAATGGACATGAATCAAATGTTTAAGAGTTGAATTCTTAAGCCCTTATATTTTGACCTAACAATAAGACACTAATGAACAATGCACAAATTTAGAAGAAAAAGACATCTTAAAGAAAGAAGAATATATGTGATTCATTTTGAAAGACAAATCAGGCTATCATAACTTATCATAATTCCAATAATTATCCCTAATATAATACAAGTTTCCATAAGTTCTCATAATTCAACAATATAAGACCAATTTTTTTTTAGATTAGTAATAAATATGAAAGAAAAAATCAAAAAATGATTTATGATGCAAAAAATTGACTTTGAGTGGATAAGGTTTATTGGCACATGTAGATTAATTATCTCTTATAAATGGTATGAAACAAACTTTATGTTATTCCAATATTTATTTCTCATCTTTGCTCTACTTCAAGAACTAATTCTATTTCATTACGTTGTATTTTTTTTGTGTATCGTAAATTGTTTAACAACCTAGAGGAAAGAATTACAAATCTAAATGAGGAATGCATGAAGAGCTGATGTTGTAGAATAATGAATGAGGAGAAATCTCATTATAATTTGTGTCATCCAAAACCTACCTAGCTAAAGAAATTAAATAACTAATCCGAATTCCAATTGTGTGTATCATGCACCTCTCCTAAACATGGTGCTTTAGCCATTTTTAAATGGGTTTAAGGGTATCTTTCCTTAATAATTCCAACCTGAATTGTCCACCATTTCTATTAAATTTAATTTTCCAATCATTGCTCCAATGCTCCCGTGTGCACATGTTCGTGACTCTAGCTTAACCAATTTATGGACATTCCAAGCATCACCGGCTTTTTGCATGATATGTCATAGCTTCGTGTTTTTGCATGTTATCAGACCCTATGGGGAAATAAAAGGGATGCTTCACCATAATCTTGTGGAAGAAATCCGTCATAGTAAGTCATACGTTTATACAAGATAATTTCAGCTTTTCTTGACCTATGTGGAACAAATCTTTAGAGAATTTAATGCAAATATCCCTTATCTATATTGATAATAATAAGAATAATTTAATTTCAAGGTCATGGTCAAGCCTATATACCAAATTGATGTATGTGATAAATCTTTTTGTGTGACAAAGAACCTACTTTCGTGTGGAAATTTGATTTCTAAAATCTATGAAGGTGTGGTCTCATATGATGAAGCACATGTTCTTAACAATTAAGCCTGATCAATCTATAAACCTCCCCTCTTTATAGAAAGCTTGCAATTATGTAAGTTAGCAATATGACTACTCAAATGCTATACAACAACTACAAGGATCGCACGGTTTCAATTCAAGTCAGTAACTCTCTTGATATTGTTTTAGAATCACCCCAAGGGCCTAATCTTTTTTTTCCATGGGCATGGGAAAAATAATCTTTTGGAAGTGTCATCTAGTATCCCATTTTCATATAAACATTCATATATGTATTTTGCATATTGTTGTTCAAAATGAAAAATATTTGATAAATACTACTATTTTTATGTTGCATAATTATTGGAAGGACTTCAGAAACAACTATCTTATTTAAATAAATTATCTTTTTATTTTATGGGCCAAGGAGAGCCTAAGATGGATTCAACTCTAGAGTTGAATGGAAGAACAATTTTCCCACTAATGGGTTTCTATTAGTAGAATTGTATGTTACTAGACACATTGCTTTGTTATTTCAATTTGTCTTTCATTTGTATTATATATTAAATTTAATAACAGGGAAAAGATCAATTGAATATGGTGTATGTACCATTTTACAAATTATATTTTTTAGAATGTGATATTTCATGTTGGAAAAATATTACTTTTTTCATTGGACATTTGAAGAAGAAGTATGTCTTTCATTTTCATTATATTGACTTTATTTAACATTGTGTATGTACTATTTTACAAATTAGGTTGGATAAAATGCAATTATACATTAAAATGACATAGTTCTATTATCTTTTTTTATTTGACATATGGAGAATAATTAGGTCCTTCATTTTTTTATTATATTATTAATTTAATATGCAACAAATAGATAATTTTAATATAGTTGATGTGTCATCTAATAAATTATACTACTTATAAATGATATGTTTTATATTGGAAAAATGTTCCTATAGATTAAATTTCATTAATTCTTGTTATATATATGTATATATATTTTATTAAATATGAAGAATAATTATACATGATAGATGAGTGTTTACATAAAATTGATTATTATACTTGCATGTTTTCATTGTATATGTTGAAATCTTGCAAACACATTGTATCAAGTGATTAATAGTAAATGTAGCTAATAATGTTTTGCTCTTAAAATTACTTATATGAGTTCAATTGGAAAACTATGTAGTGCTAGAGTTGAGGATTAAAATAAGGCATTTCTTGGTAATATTTCTCTTCAAATGTAAAGATACCAGAAGGGGTGGGATGACCACAAATTCACCACCCTTTTTTCTTAAAAGAATCTTCGGTAATTTATTCATGAAAAGTTTTGATTGAATTAGTATTTTCTTTTAAAATAATGTAGTGAATGATTCATTTTCATTTAGTTTTGGTTGAATTAGTTTTTCCCTAAAAAATGATGTAGTGAATGATTATTTTTCATTTATTTGAAATGCTATACTTTATAATGGCTGAAATTTATACTATTGGGAATTTTTTATTATTTAATATGTTTATTTTTAAATATTTGTTATGATAACAATTAGAGAAGATCCACTTTTATTTGAGATTATAACCTCTGCTAACAGGGAAATCCACTTGAAGGTGGAAGCTTCAATATGCACCAAAAGCTTTGCATTGCTGATATGGGATTTTTAACATATCAACATGAAGAGATGATTTAGTTTTATTAATTTAATAAGGTAAATGATTAATTAAGTTAATGGATATTTTTGTAAAATATATTAATTTTATATCTAAGAATTTTGCGATCCATAATTTAGAAAAGATCCTTTAGGATTAATTACATCCTGAGGATTGCGTCAACCTTTATAACCAACTAACTTGTCTCATCCTGAGGACAAGGTGTGAAATTAATCGATCTGAGAGAATAAATAGCATGAATGCATCATTGTTTAGTGTTAGAAATTCAGAGTAATACGGGCAAACATTGGAATCAATGATGCATCCCTACACCTTTTGAAAAACGTGAGATCGGATTTATTCTTAGAAACTTTCAGTCATGCTTATTCAAATTGACAAGCCTTGTGAGCCATTCCCTTTTCCTGTAGGGTAATATCATTAATGGAAATGAATTATGATAAATTTATGCATTAATCATATTATTATTGTTGCATTAGTAATAATTATTAAAAGTAATTAGTAATTATTTTTTTTCTATATGTTATTTTTTCAAAAAATTATGATTTGTTGTAAATGTTCCAATTAAACTATTACTTTTTAAATGGCAAATGCAAAAAAAAACAGGTTAAAAATATGCTGCAAAAAAAGTAGTATATAATTTATAAAAATATGAAAAAAATAAGGTTATATATCCTTTAAATTTAGATTTTATTTTTTTGCATTTACCATTTAAACTTTTTTTTTTTCGAGAAAAAAATTTGGACTTTTCATTGCAAGACAAAAAGTTACATTGTATATGTTGTTGAGCATTCAGGTGACTGTATATTTTTAGTCATAGAGTTGTTGAGATTTTTCTTGAGGGATACTCCCTCCTGCCATCTCGAGCATCTAATTCTAGTTCGCTGATTAGTTTTCTGTTCAAGGTCTCCTTAAAGAGGAGAAAACCCCTGTTGAAGGATCAATTTCCTGTGCATCTTGACAAAAAAAATCATTGTTTCCAGTTGTAAAGTTTACTACATTGGCTGAACGATTCCTGGGTCTCCACAAAAGGGAAAACAACCCAAACAATAATGAGTCAACTATGAATTTTTGAGTTTTTAAAGAATTTTAAAGAGTGTCTATAGCAAAATTTCTAAACTAAAATAAAAGAAAACTGTAAAAAACGAAAGGTGCGAGAGCCCTAGCTATGTCTTTAGAGAGAAAAGTTTTGTACATATGGTGGACTATCTGACACATATATCTCATCCATCTCTTTGTCCTCTATTCACCAACAACCCCTATTTTGTTGCAGACCCTCTTTAGAAAGCTGGTTTGGAACATCATTACATTTCCTGTATATATGAGATAGAGAGGTGATGTTAGAATGGGTTTTCAAATGCATGGTTTCCTCTAGAAGTGATGATAACATGTATCTCTGACATCTGCTTGATCCATTGAACCATTTGACAATGTTCAGAGAGTTCTCGAAGATCTGAATTGTGGATATGCCCAGTTGAATGAGCCACCAAAGTAGGAGTTTTAAGGTAGTCAACTTAGTAAAATTATTGGTTCCATTCCCTAATCACATTGCGGCTTTGAGGCTCCTATGGGGGTTTAGGTGGATGATCATCCCTACTTCACATTTGTTTTCTTGGTTGGAGGCCCCATTGAAATATTCCCATGGAGTCCCTTCCCCGATATTTTCTTCTATGATCAGGTGAGGTAGCTCCTCATGGGTGGTTTCAGGTAAGCTTTTGAAGATGGATGCACTTCTGATAACTATGCTTTCCATTGATGGGATTTGGTCTTGAAAGATGATTTTGTTCTTTGCCATCGATAAACCCCAAGAGATGATAAGGGGAAGGTTCCTCTGATTCCCTTCAAGATGTTGGATCCACCATGATGTCTAGGCTATTGCTATCATCTACCCATTCCATGTAGCACTTTTGTGTATTAGTTCCCCAACCACTTTTTAGACTACTTTGGAGAAAGAGTAGTACATGAAGATATTAGAAATTGTCTCGAGGCTGCTTTGCAAAGGGCACATCTTCTTGGTCCTAAATTGAATATTTTTTGGAGGATGTCCCAGGTAGGATCCTTCTCCTTAGGATACACCAGAAGCACATTCGAGCTTTTGCTAGGAATTGCAATTTCTAGATTGAGGTTACCCACCAATATTGATTCCCCTAGTCTTTTTTTGTCATTAAAAACTTTTATCTTTGTTTTGGGGAATATTTCCCTATCTCGGCATGGGCCCATGCTAACTGATATAGTATATCTCTTAATCAGACATTTGATCTAGACATCTTCGACGTGAAAGTGTTCCACTCCCCTATCCATTGGGGGTTAAGATTTATATTCGATCCTTAGAGCCATGCCTAGCCCCAAATGTAGGAGTGTCTGTGGTTCTCAATCTGGCTAAGTTTATTTATGCCTCTGGAGTTAATATAGATGGTGAGTCCCTGGGATAGTCTCAAATCTTCATTGCATCCTACCCAAGGGTCCTTCCCTAGTCGGACATGTTCACCATTCCTGACCTGCGAGCATAGGCCTTGTTCTATGATATTAAAGCCTTCTAATGTTGCTTTCCACACCACAGAGGTAATGCATTTCTTTTTGTTTGGGCTTCTATTCTAGTCTTCTAACGACATTGGGTTGACATATTTCTGTTTTACCACCGTAGTTCAAAGGTTCTCCGATTTGATGAGCCTCCCTCCCAACTTTGCTGCTAGCGCTGATCCAAACCCTGTTAAGTCTTTAATTCCCCATCCTCCCCATTCCTTTAGCCTTTCCACCTTCTCCTAGGCCACCCATAGGTGTACCGAATCTTCCTTTGATCCTGCCCATAATAATTTACTACAGACTCTTCTGATTTTCTCTAGAATCCCTTTGAGGACCTAGGTTAGTGCAACCTAGTAGACCGAAATAACCAGGAGGATTGATTTTTTTAGTGTTAGTCTACCAACCATAAATAGCCATTTAAATCTCCAGTGGGAGACTCTTGATTCTATCTTTGCTATTAGCCAATGCCAATCCTACTTCCTATATGAGCAGGGCTTTAGATAAAACCCAAGATATTTGAAGCAGTCTTGGAGCTTCTAATCCTTGAAGGGCAAGTGCTCTTTGAGTTAGGCTACTTCAAGCCTATTGAATCCTTCTAACAAAATTTGAGATTTAGCATTGTTTATTTCAAGGCCTATTGCTTTTCAGAATAACTTTAGTAGCCTTTTTAATTCCTGGGTTTCAGTTCTTCTTCTAGTAGAGAAAATCAGGATGTCATCCACGAATAGGAGATGGGTTATTTACATATTGGCTACCACTTCCAGCCCTTGGATATTGCCTTTCCTTCTGGCATCATTGATCAGTTTGTTTATACCTTCAACTACCAATAGGAAGAGGAGAGGCGAGAGGGGACATCCCTGACGAAGTCCTCTTTGACTCTGGAAGAAAAAGGTGGCTACTCTGTTGATGAGAATAGTAAAGCTTACACTAGTTAAGCATCACGTTACCCAGTTTATGAATTCAATATGGAACCCTAGGTGCGTGAGAAGCATCTGAATTTACATCCAACTGACCCTGTAAAATGCTTTAGAATAGTCAATTTTCACTACTGCTCCTTTGATTTTTTTTTGGATGATACTGTGGATGGATTCCTGGGCTACTCCAATAGCTTCATGGATTTGCCCTTCATTCAGAAAGTCGAACTGTTCTCTTGACATGTGCTTGGATATGGTTGGTTTAACCCAGAGGGTTATCACCTTTGATATGATTTTATCGATACAGTTATAGAGGGAGATTGATCTGAAGTCCTCAAAGGAGGAGGGTTCTACTTTTTTTTAGAATGAGGGTTATGAAGGTTGAGTTGAAGGGCAGATAGATTGCTCCATTCCTTCTAGATTCTTCAACAACTTTAGTTAGATCTTGCCCTAATTACTTGAAGAAATGTTGGAATAGCTCCACTATCTAGCCATATGGGCCATGAATTTTGTCTTTTGGCATTTCTTTTACTATTCCTTCCACCTCCCCCTTGGTAATTTCTCTTATTAGTTCCCACGAGTTCTCTTGTTCCACATAACGAGGGAAATTCTGGGTTGTTTGGATTACTTCTACCAAGGAGATTTCACCTTGGTTAGAGAAAAGGTTCTGAAAGTGTCTTGTGCCCATCTGGGAGAGATCCTCGAAGGATTGGACCCCTCTGCCTCCTTCTTCATTTAGATACTAGATGTTGTTTATGTTCTTCCTTCCTCTAGCATAGTTTTGGAAGAATTTAGTATTTTCATCCCCTGCCTTTAGCCAAATGGCTCTCCTTTTCATTCTCCATTGCTCTTCTCCTACCAGGAGGATTTTATTCCTTTTTCCTTATTGCAGCATGATTTTTTCTTTTTTTTCCCAGGTTTCATATCCATCGGCTTTAGGACTTTCAAGCTAGTGGAGATTCATTTCTATTTGGATGACTTCTTTGTCTTCTTTCAACCTCTTTTCCTTGGCCCAGTTCACTATTGCTTTTTTAAGGCATTTCAGATTCTCCACAAAGAGGAAGGATTTATTATCTGCATCACTGGTGCTTGCAAGTCTCTAAGTGGATTTAAAGAGGGAGTTGAAAGAGTCCTCTTGAAGCCATGTGGGGTTGAATTTGAAGGGGGCTCCAGGTTTTTTGGGTGGCTTGAATAGTTGAAGTAGGATTGGCATATGATCTGAATTCCCTCCTTCCCCCACCCACTGGTGAAATACTAGAATTTTGGCAACAATTTCCTCCCGAAGGAGGAATTGGTCCAGTCTTTTTACCACATCACCTTCCCCTGCTTTTCTATTTTTCCAGGTAGGTCTTATCTTTAGGAAGTTAATTTCGAGTAATTTGTTGTCTCTGAAGAGGTTGGTGAATAAGTCTGACAATTGATCTTGTCTAACTGAGGGACCCTAGGTTTCAGAGGAGCCTATGAAGAAGTTTAAGTCTCCTCTAATTACCAAATTGGGGTTTTTCATAGAGGACTTGGAGAGAAGGGTCTTCTAGAAGAGGGTTCTTCCCTGGAAGGGTCCATAAATGTTTACTATCAGTAGAGAGGTGCATAGTTCTTGGGAGTAAAACTCCATCCCCATAACTTAATCCATCCCCCAAGAATTTAGGCCTTTGAAATTCTCTTGCTTATAAGCCATGGCTATCCCCCCAGAGTGTCCTTTGGCATCCAAAACTTGGATGATCTAGCTTGGTAGAATTTTGATGATGTTTTGGAGACCTCTTCGTCAGCTCCCAAGGCCTCTTGAAGGAGAAGCATATCAGGATTGTAGTTTCTGATTACTTCTTTTAATGCCAGCTTTTTTGCGTTGTTGGCTAACCCTCTGTAGTTCCAGTAGAGAATGATAATTGGATAACCTTATGAAGGGGGTTTGCTACTCAAAGAACCCTACAAATGGACATCTTCTTGCCATCCGTAATGTCTATCTTAGCTCTTAGCTGAACCTTAGATAGGTTTGATTTTCTCCCTCTTGTATTCCTATCTTCTGGCTGGGAGGATTGCATGTCAACTCCTCTTACTACCTCCAAAGTTCCCCATGGGGGATGTTTCCTCTCACGAGGTGTGAGGTTATAAGGGTTGGTGGTAGGGATGGTTTCCTCTCTCAGGGCCTCAACATTGGAAGGAGCATATTAACGATTCATATCAATGTTGGGGATGGAAGTAATTATACTTTCCATTTGCATGGTTTCTAAAAGAAGAATAGGAGAAACAATGTTGTGATGCCTGGAGGGACAAAGCATTGATTCATCCATATTTAAAGAATTTGCATGACAGAAATAATTTCGCTTTAGTGCTAGACCCATAACCTATTTGGGAGTAGAGTTGCTTCCTTCAATGTGAACTTGAGTGTCCTGGGTCATTTCCTTCCCTTCGAGCTAGATGGGAGGCTATTGCTCCTGGGTGGCCTGCTGCTGCTGATCTGTTTTCTCACCTAAATTATTCTAGGGTCCCTCCATGTCTAGATCCATCGACTTTTCCCCTTTATTACCCTCTCCTGGGCTGGTTCTATGAGCTTCCACCATTGTTCCCCCTTTCCCAACCTTCTTCTTCTTTCCCCTGTGTCTGTGGGCCATCGGGCATTCTTTTGCCAATTTTCCATAAATTTGGAACCTGTGGCATCAAAATGGAAAGTGTTTATAGTCGAGTTTCTATAGGTATTTGAAATCTTTGTAATGCAACTGTATTTCCTCAACCAGTCCTTCCCGAGGAGTGAGGATTACCAAGATGCGAGTCATCCCCATATCCCTGGTTCGTAAGAAGGACATGTCTGTTTCCATGTATTTCCCTAGATGGCTCTGGATAGATCTCAAGATAGATTCAACCCAAAGGAAAGGTGGGAGACCTGGTAAGCAGACCCAAACTGGTAACTTATCGACTCTTTCCCTCTAGGCAGCGAAAAGGGGATTTCATCATTTAAATAGGATTGGGATCCTTCTGAAAGTCCAGTTTCTATCTAGTACCCTGTTGACAACTTCTTTGTTTGAAAATTTAACCATAAACCATCCCTTTGTGAGAGCCAACACCTGGAAGGCTGAATCTTGGCCTTCCTTCCAATGTTGGGAAGCTCGTTTTTGGATGAAATTTGCTGAGGGTTTTTTCCCTCTTTCCCTTCCAACCAGTGTCAAATTTTTGACTTCCATGCCTTCATCTATTGACATATTTGTTCCTAGGATCAGGTTTGCAACCAATTCATTTCTCATAATTAGCTTTGGTTTTTTCTTCTTCTCCCCCTTTTGCCTCTACCATGGCCTTTCCTCTCTATATGGAGTGATTATTTCCACATTCGCCGCTTCTTGATGGGGTGTATTTGTTCTCCTCTCTTCCTCGGTGAAATCTCTTCCGTCTTTGGCACTGTCTTCTACTTGTCACTTTTCACTACTTCCCACAGCCCCTCCGAGAGTTAACTCCTCCCCTAGCTTTAAGCCCCACTTTGTTGTCATCCCCTCTTCCTCTAGCCCATCTTCAAAGTTCAGGATCCCCGCAAAACCTGGCCCCACCTGTTTGTAGCTGTATGAATTTTGGGGTTTCATGGCTTGTACTTGTGTCATTCCCGGTTTCAGCCCTGACCTATTCCCTTAAGTGTTCCCTAACTCGGACCTTATTACGACATCTTCTAACAATATGGAAAAGAGATTATCTATTAGAAGCCATATGAGAGACACTGCATTGGGTTTTGTTGGTATTACAAAACTTGGACCTGAAAATAAACTCCTGTAGATAATTGTAAAAAGAAAATAACATCTAAGCCACTATATGGGCTATGATAGTCATCAATTCGGTTTAGCCCAAGTATTTTTGTGATGGATTATTATTCTCCCACCTAAGTCCTATTTCCATAAGTGGTGTGTTGAGTTGATAGTCATTATGTTTTTGTGAAGTATTTGAATCTTTTTTAACCTAGCCATGTATGTTGAAGAATCTTGGATTTACCTTGGTTACCATCCTCAAAATAGGTTGGGTGGGGGGCGATTTCCTGAACACATGTGACTTGAAAAAAAATTAATGTGAAAAACTAAATGTATCTTTCAAACAAATCCAATGGAATTCAATAGAATAAACTTTAATTATGTTGACTCCATTGGGAAGATTCATGGAGAGTTGGCTACATAAAAATATTCCTCCTCAATAATGGTGGGCATAGTTTTAACCCATATCATTTATCTGAAAGGTCAAATAATGATTCAAGAGCCACTCCTCAATAGCCTAGTGGCCCTAAGTCCTAAACCCTACACCCTAGTTGTATTATAACATTTTAAACCCTAAACCCTAATCATTTTAGAACATTTTAGCACGCCTTTTGTAATATTTTGAAGTGTTTATTAAAAGCATTTACTAAAGTGTTATATCCTTAAAACCTTAACCCTAAACCCTAAGAATTTTATCACATTTTAAACCTAAACACTGAACCCTAAGCATTTTATGACATTTTAACAAGCGTTTTGTAGATTTTCTACGTGTTTATTAAAATAATTTACTAAGTGTTCTAAATCCTAACGAATAAACCCTAAACCATAAGCATTTTATAACATTTTAATAAGCATTTTGTAACTCTTTTTTGAGTGTTTATTAAAATCACTCACTAAAAGATTATCAAACCTAAACCCTAATCACTAAGAATTTTATAAAATTATAGACCTTAAACACTAAGACTTTTATAACATTTTAAACCCTAAATAGTAAACATTATACCCTAAGCATTTTATAACATTTTAACAACGGTTTTGTAACTTTCATTTAAGTTTTTTTTAAATAATATACTAAATTGATATAAACCCTAATCCCTAAAACCTTAACTCTAATACCTAAACCCTACACCATAAGAATTTTATAATATTTTAACAAGAGTTTTAATTTTTTAATTGTTTATTAAAAGAATTAACTAAAGTGTTATAAAACCTAAAACCTAACAATTTTATAACATTATAAACCCTAAAACCTATGAATTTTATAACATTTCAACAATCCTCCTCCAAATTTTTTTGGAGTGTTTATTAAAAGCAGTTAATAAAGCGTTATAAACCCTAAACCCTAAGCATTTTATAACATTTTAACAAGTGTTTTATAAGGATTTTTAATTCTTTATTACAACTATTTACTAAATTTTTATAAACCCTAAACCCTAAACCATAAACCTTAAGGATTGTATAACATTTTAATGAGCATTTTGTAGCTTTTTTAAGCCTTTATTAAAAGAACTTACTAAATTGTTATAAAACCTAAACTTTAAACCCTAAACTCTAACACCTAAATCCTAAACCCTAAGAATTTTATAACATTTTAAACCCTAAACGTTAAACCCTAAGAATTTTGTAACATTTTAACAAGCATTATGTAACTTTTTTTTAAGTGTCTATTAAAGGCATTTACTAAAGTGTTATAAACCCTAAACTCTAAGCCCTAAACCCTAAGCATTTTTTAACATTTAACAAAAGAATGTAATTTTTTTTAAGTGTTAGAAACCCTAAACCCTAAAGCCTAAATCATAAACATTTTATAACATTTTAACAAGTGTTTTTCAACTCCCTTTAGGTTTTTATGAAATGAATTTACTAAAGTGTTATAAACCCTGAAACCTAAACCCTAATCACTAAAACCTAAGAATTTTATAACATTTTAAACCTTAAACCCTAAACATTTTATGGCATTTTAAACCCTAAAACCTAAACACTAAGAATTTTATAACATTATAACATAAAAACCTTGAAGAGAAATAAAATTACCTTGTAAATTCCCCAAGTTGCCACATAAATAAGGAACACACTCCAACATGAATTACTCCTTCTCTATAACCAATGTAAGGGTTAATGTAGAATTAGAGAAATATAGAATTTTTTAATGAATACAAGAAATTTTATCATAATGAGCGGGTTACATTAGACTAACAGATGTAGTACCAAAACTTGGAATTGAAATTCAGATAGAGCGCATAAGGATGGATCAATGAGTAAGAAGCATTATAAATTGTTTCAAAGAGGTAAGGAAATATACGAAACTATATTCATACAAGAATATTAGCAAAATTCGAATGAAACACGTCTTCTCTAAGAGAGAAGGATGAACACTCCTATTTATAACCAAGTCTTCCACCAAAATATATAGCCGTGAGGAAAATAACATGGGTATGAAAATCCAACACAACTTATAGAGTTGCAGAGTGGCACCATGGATGTGCGAACAAAGCAAAAGGAGGGAAATGAGGTTGTAAATTGAGGTTAGGTGTTTTGAATAACCTTACAAACCCCACAATTAGATCTAAACTTTAAATCTAGGTTAACATAATTATGACTTTCCTCAAATCATGTGAATATGATGTGGAGTGGGTATCATGGTATTTAACAATAGCACCAAGTCTAACCTATATCTAAGCCTTTAATATGAAACGATGAAGTTTTAAAACTAGAATGAAGATTGAATTTCGTATATGACAAATATAGCATGGTAAGGTTTGAAATGAATTAGAGGGAACAAGAACATAAATGAAGTGGTGTTATATAAGGAAATATTGTAGCTAAATTATAATAGTATTAAATGAAATTGTTATTCTTTGCAACAAACAATGCTAATGGATAGCAATGTGATACATTAAAAAATTAACCGTACGTAGAAAAAACTTGAATTAGTCAATTGTCAATCTTGAGAATTCAAAATATATTCATTGTAATGTAATGAAAATTAATAGCCTATACTAGTAGTATACGACATTGAAATGGGGTAGAGAAAGAAATATACAATACTAGTATTTCAGATTCATGCTCAATTTGCATAATGTTAAAGAAAAAGGATTTTTTTTTTAGTAGGAGATAGACCTATGTTACACTTATATTACCTTAACCTAGCCTAGCCTAGTTTGCCTTAGCTTAACTGAAACTATTCTAGCCTAGCCTAGCCAAGTCTAGCCTACACTATCCTATCTTAGTTTACTCTAGCCTAGCCTATTCAACCGTAGCCTAACATAATCTATCATAATTGGGCCTAGCCTACTCTAACCTATCTTAGCATACTCTAGCCTATCCTAGCCTACACAAGCCTAGATTGCACTAGCTTGGCCTACACTAATCTACCCTAGCATAATCTCACCTACCCTAGCCTCACCTATCCTATGTTATCGTAGCATACTTTACTCTATCCTATTCTCATGTAACCTATTGTACCCCAACTTACATTAGCCTAGCCTACTCTATCCTAGCCTAGCCTGGCTTACACTAGCCTAGTCTAGCCTAGCCTATATTACACTAGTCTAGTCTAGCCTAGGGTAGCCTACACTAGCCTAGTCTAGCCTAAGCTATCCTACTCATGCATGGCTAGCCTATGCTAGCTTAGTCTAGCCTAACCTAGCTAGATTACATTAGCATATCCTAACCTACTTTACTCTAGTCTGCCCAACCTAGCCTAGCCTAGCCTTTCCTAAGATAACCTTGCCTAGCGTAACCTAGCCTATCTTACTCTAGTGTAGACCATTGTTAGCATATATTTGTGTAGCCTAGCCTACTCTATCCTAGTCTAGCCTACACTAGCCTAGTCTAGCCTTACCTAGCTCACACTGCCCTAGTGTAGCCTAAGCTAACCTAACTTTTCCTACTCTTGCCCAGCTAACCTACACTATCTTAGTCTAGTCTAGCCTAGCTACCCTGCTTTGGCATATCCTAACGTACTTTATTCCAAGCTAGCCGAACCTACTTTATTCTAGCCTAACCTAACCTACTTTACTCTAGCCTCCCTAGCCAAGCATTGCCTAGCCTAGCCTAGCCTAGTCTACTCTAGCCTAGACCCTTCTTAGAATATATTTGTCTATCCGAGCCTAATTAGCCTTGCATTCTATACCATAGCCTATTGTGGCCTTTCATAGCATAACCTAGCCTTCTTTAGCCTAAGCTATACGACTCCAACAAAGCATAGCCCAACCTAGGCTAGGCTAGACTAGCTTAGATTACTCTAGCCTAACCTACTATAGCCTAGCCTAGTCTAGCCTAGCCTAGTCTATCCTAGCTTTGCCTCATATACTCCAGCCTAAACTACCTTACTCTATCTTGACGTAACTTCGATTAGCCTAGCCTAACCGTGCCTCCTCTAGCATATCCTGATTCCTAGTGTACTATAGTCTACTCTAGCTTAGGCTAACCAACTGTAACCTAGCCTACACTACCATAACCTAAAGGAGCTTACTTTAATCTAACCTACCCTACTCTAGCATAG
This sequence comes from Pinus taeda, assembly GCA_000404065.3. NCBI lineage: Eukaryota > Viridiplantae > Streptophyta > Pinopsida > Pinales > Pinaceae > Pinus > Pinus taeda. The sequence continues at coordinate 46,248 of APFE030257090.1, forward strand.
CCTACTATAACCTAGCCTAGCCTTAGCTAGCCTACTCTATCCTAGCATACCTTGACATAACCTAGTCTATCCTACTCTACTCTAACTTACCCTACTCAATATGTGCTTACTTGTCCTATCCTAGCCTAGCCTAATGCACATTATCCTAACTTGCTTTAGCCTAGCCTAGCCTAATGCACATTATCCTAACTTGCTTTAGCCTAGCCTAGCCTAGCCCACATTATCATATTCTATCGTAGACTAGCCCAACCAACATCAACCTATTTTAGCTTAGCCTTCCCTACCCTACCCTAGCCCAACCTAGTGCAGCTTAGCCCATCTCCACCTAGCCCAACATAGCCTAACTTAGCCTAGTCTAGCCTACTCTCACCAAGACTAGCCTAGTTTCACCTACTCTAGCCTATGCTAGCCTAACCTACTCTAGCATAACATAGCCTAGTCTAGAATATGCTAACCTACCCTAGCCTAACTTATTCTAGCATAGATCAGTCTATACTAGCCTAGCCTATCTTGGGCTAGACTACTATATCCTGGCATAACCAAGCCTATCCTAGTCTATCCTAGCATAGCCTAGCCTAACCTACTCTATATTGCCATAGCCTAACCCAACCTACTCTATCCTACTCTTCCCTAAACTAGCCTACCTAATTCCAACCTACTCTAGCCTAGCTTAGCCCGATCTAGCATAGTGTGGCCTAACCTAAACTGACCTATCCTAGCCTAACTTATCCTACTCTAGCCTACTATCCTACACTAGCCTAGATGGGTGTAATATCACATGCGCATTCTAGGCTAGAATAATGTACTTTAGCCAAAACCTAGCCTAGACTAGCCTAGCTTAGGCTAGATAACTTTAGCCTAGCATAGGGTAGCCTAGCCTACAGTATCATAACCTAGCCTAACCTAGCCTAGATTATCCTACTCTAGCCTACTGGACTACACTAACCTAGCTGGGTGTAATCTAGCCTGTCAATTCTAGGCTAGACTAGCATTCTTTAGCCAATCGTAGTCTAGACTAGCCTAGTTTTGGCTAGCTAACTTTAGCATAGCCTAGGGCAGCCTAGCCTACTCAAGCATACTTTTTCATTTCCTAGCTTGCTCTAGCAGAGCCCAACCTGCTTTGGCGTAAGCTAGCTTACCCCACTCCAACCTAGGCCAACCTCGCCTACCCTAGCCTAGCTTAATCTATTTTAGATTTTCCTTTTCTACTCTATCTTATCTAGAAAAATCTACTCTAGCATGGCCTACTATAACCTAATCTACTAAATCCTAGCTACTGTAGCCTAGCCTACTCCAACATAGCGTAGCTGATACTTGCCTACCTAGCTTAGCCTACTCTACTATAGCCAACTGTAGGCTAGCCTACTCTAGCCTTGTCTATCTTAGCTTACTTCAAACTACTCTATCCTAGCCTAGCCTATCCTACTCTAACCTAATCTAGCCTATCCAAGCATAATCTAACCTACTCTAACTTACATTAGCACAGTCTATGCTAGCCTAGCCAACTCTATCCTACCTCGCCTAGTCTAATCTACTCTATCCAACTCTATCCTAGCATACTATATCCTAGCCTCTAACCTACTCTAACCTCATGTAGCCTATCCTACTCTAACCTACTCTAGCCTAGCATAACCTACCTTAGCCTACTCTAACCTACTTTAACCTAGCCTAGCCAATTCTATCCTACTCTAGCCTAGCCGAGGTGATCCTATCATAGCCTAACATAGCCTAGTCTAACCTTTCCTAACCTATCCTACTCTAACGTGCTTTAGCATATCTTACTCTAGGTTAGCCTAAACTAGCCTAGCCAACTCTATGCTATTCTATCCAAGCCTACTATTTCCTAGTTTAAGCTATCCCAACCTAGGCTATCCTAGCCTAATCTATCCTAGCATAGCCTACTCTAGCCTATCCTAGCCTAGCCTAATCTAGCCTATCCTAGCCTAGCCTAATCTAGCCTATACTAGTCTATTCTAGCCTAGACTAGCCTAACCTAGCTTAGCCTACTCCAGCCTAACATAGACTATCCTATCCTAGGTTAGGCTACGCTACCCTACCCTAGCTTAGCCTTCTCTGGCCTAGCTTACTCAAGCCTTGTCAAGACTAGCCTAGCCTACTCTACCCTATCCTAGCCTAGCCTACTCTGGCCTAGCCTTGCCTAGCCTACTCTACCCTATCCTAGCCTAGCCTACTCTGGCCTAGCCCTGCCTAGCCTACTCTACCCTACCGTAACCTAGCCTACTATACCCTAGCCTGACCTAGCCTACTCTATCATGTCCTAGCCTACTCTAGCGTAGCCTAACCTATCCTATCCTGGCCTACTGTAATCTACATTAGCATAGCCTATCATATCTTAACCTACACTATTCTAGCATATCTTAGCCTAGTCTAGGCTACTCTATCCTTCTTTACCCTAGCTTAAACTACCGTAGCTAACTATATCCTACTCTAGCCTAGCCTAGCCTACCTTAGCCTACCCTTTCATTGCATAGCGAAGCCTACTCTTTTCTAGCCTAGCCTTGCCTAGCTTAACTTTCTCTACCTTAGCCTATCCTCCTCTAGCTTATTGAGTTCTAGCCTAATCTAGTCTAACTTACTCTACCATAGCCTAGCTTACCATATGCTAGCATAGCCTAGCGTATCCTTACCTAGCCTAGACTATTCTAGTCTAGTCTACCCTACCCTATTCTAGAATACTCTAGCCTAGGCTATTCTAGCCTAACTTAGCCTAGCATAGCCTGCTCTATACTAGCCTGGCCTAGCATAGCCTATCCTAGCCTACTTGAGCCTAGCCTATCTTAGCCTACTCTTGCCTAGCCTAGCCAATCTTAGCCTACTCTTGCCTAGCCTAGCCTACTCTAGGATACCTACTCTAGCATATCCTAGCCTTGCCTAGCCTACTCTAGACTAGGCTAGGCTACCATGCTCTATCCTAGCTTGGCCAAGCCGACTCCAGCCTAGCCTAACTTAGTCTACTCTAGCCTAGCTTATCCTATCCTAGCCTAGTATACAATAACCTAGCATAGCCTAACCCACTCTAGTCCAATATACTCTAGGCTTCTCTAGCCTAGCCTACTCTACTCTAGCCTACTTTATCCTACTCTACCCTACCCTAGTCTAGAATATCCTATCCTAACATTTGCTAGCTTACTCTATCTTCTCCTAGCCTAGCCTTTCCTACTCTACCCTACTATAGCCTTGGTTAGCCTACTGTATCTTAGTTTACCCTAGCCTAGACTATTCTAACATAGCCTGCCTTAGCATAGCCTAATATATCCCAACATACCATAGTCTAGCTTACTCTAGGATAACCTACTCTAGCCTTGTCTAGCCCAACCTACTCTACTCTTCCCTACTCTATACTACTCTATCCTAGCCTATCCTAGTCAACCCTAGCCTAGTCTAGCCTATCCTATCCTAACATTTTCTCACCTAATTCTAGCCTTTCCTACTCTATCCTACTTTAGCTTACATTATACTACTCTATCGTCACTTACTCTACCCTAGACTATTATAGCCTAACCTAATATAGCCTAGCCTAGTTTACCCCACTCTAACCAACTATCCTAGTGTAGCCTAGCCTAACATATTTTATCCTAACCTTAGTCTACTCTATTTTACCCTAACCTTAGCCTACTCTATATTAGCTTACCCTAGCCTAGCCTACTCTAGCCTATATTAGCCTAGCTTGGCCTAGGCTAGTCTATCCTACCTTAGACTACTGTAGCCTGATATGCTATGATAGACTACATTCCTCTAGGCTACCCTACTCTAGCCTAGCCTACCTTAGTGTAGTCTATCATATCCTAGCCTAGCCTACTCTATCTTAGCTTAGCCTAGCCTACTCTAGCCTAGTCCTGCTTAGCCTACTCTAGTCGTGTCTTACCTAGCCTACTCTAGCCTAGCCTCTCCAGGTTTAGCCTAGCATAACCTATTTTATCCTATGCCACCCTAGCCTACCTTAGCCTATTGTACCCTATCCTAGACTACCCTACTCTAAGTTAGCCTAGCGTAACCTACTCTAATCTAGTCTACCTAGCCTACTTTAGGCTAGCCTAGTCTAGCCTACCCTACTCTAGTGTAGCCTAGTGTTTGGTGGTGCCGCACCTCGCCGGTACGGTTGAAAGACTACCGTAGGCTTGCGGGCATGACAATGTGGGTGTTATTAAAAGAATCTGAAAACTATCTTAGTTGATAATAATTTAGCTTTCTTTCAATTATTAAATTCTCTAATCATCTACAAATTTATTGACCAAATAATTTTTTAATATTTAAATCAATTTTAAAATAAATTAAAATCTCAAAAACAAAATTTTGAGATACAAAGAAATTTGATACCAAACAACAGAACATAATAATATTCCACTTACGGGATTTTTGGTCTTGAAAGTACAAAGATTTTACTTATTTAACCCAATTAAAAAAAACTCTTTTTATTATAATCATAGCCTATATTTTAAACATAAATTAAAATCTCAAAAACCAAATTTTAAAATAAAAATATTTTTGATACCGAAAAACCCAAGGTAGAAGATTAAACATATTGGAATTTGGTCCTGAAAGTACAAAGATTTCACTCATTTAAACAAATTTAAAAAATTATTTTTATTATAATCCTAGCATAGTTTTGAACTTTTATATCAATTTTGAAATGGAGTGAAATCTCTAGAAACCAAGATTTAAAATATATGGAATTTTGATCTTGAAAAACTGGACTAGGAGATTTCACACCTTTCAAAAACAATTAAAAACTTAGCCTAATATATATGACGAACACTATTGGAATTTGGAATTTTTTACCCATCATACAATATTTTTTTTATGTTTTGGGTCCTTATACTTTCTATCAAGAAATGTTATGTTCAAATTTTTTCCCTTCAAAAGTGATGTTAGCATAATAAATTAACTAGTTACCAATAAAGACTTGATTTTTCAAAAACAGTTGAGGTGTAGTGGGCTTTTTTTGAAAGCATAATCTCGGTATTGTGGTCACAAGATTTAAACATTGCTTTATCATGTCATTTTCTAAAATCGATGATGATGGGTATTTGTCTCATGGGTTTTATATCAACTAACATAATTGCTAGCTGAGTAAGGTGGTGTGACTACTTTTCTTTGTAATGACAATATCCATTGATCATTTATATGAGGGAACTTTTATAGATGGTGGTCATCAGTCTGTCTTCTATAAATGTTTTCTCTCTCTTCTCTCCAAAATTATGGATAATTAGGGTTAGAGTTCTTTGAAATGTTTCTAAAAGGAAACTTTTGTTAATGTGTTATTTTGTTTTAATTAGAGATTGCATAAAATAGTGAATAAAAATCAAAACCTATCATTTATTTCATTATATAACCTTAATTTTTGGGTCAATGTCAACGATTTTTTTCTCTTTTTGTGTTTCAACCATTAAAACTTAATTGAAAATATTATTCTTTTCATATCTAATTGAGAACCTTAATATTTCCTTATTTATCATTATAATATTATTTGTTCCAATTGTTATATGGTATTGCATTTATTTCGTTTTTATTAGAGATTGCGTAAAATATTGAATAAAAATAAAAACCTATCATTTATTTCATTATATAACCCTAATTCTTGGGCAAACCTCAACAATTTTTTTTGTGTGTTTCGGCCATTAAAAGTTAATTGAAAATATTATTCTTTTAATATCTAATTGAGAGTCCTAATATTTCCTCATTTATCGTTATAATATTATATGTTCTGATTTTGTATGGTATTGCATTTATTTTCTTTTTATTAGAGATTGCGTAAAATAGTGAATAAAAGTAAAAATCTATCATTTATTTCATTAAATAACCCTAATTCTTGGGCCAATGTCAACAATTTTTTTTGTGTGTTTGGGACATTAAAACTTAATCGAAAATCTTATTCTTTTCATTTTTCATATCTAAGTGAGAGTCCTAATATTTCCTTATTTATCATTATAATATTATTTGTTCCAATTGTTATATGGTATTTCATGCCACATTGTTGAAAATCTACTGAAAACTAACTTATTAAACCTTTATAATTTACTAAATTGGCCTAATGATTGGGTGCTTTAACTTTGGTAATTAATATCCTATCACTATTGGATCCAGAAGTACCTTATCCCTGTCTTCTTCATCAACTTTAATGCTTTAACTTTGGTAATTAATATCCTATCCCTATTGTATCTACAAGTACCTTATCACTGTCTTCTTCATAACCTTGAATTTTCTTGTTGAATATCCTTAAGGTGATTTGTATATGGCTAACCTCCTTTATAGTTTAAAGATTTCTTCATCACATTGAATTATTCTTTTTTGATTATCCTTAAGTCAATTTGTATATGGCTAACCTCCTTTATAGTTTAATTACAACTAAGTAAATGAAGAATGACTACTGAGGTGAAGTCTCTAGGAAATCTCTTGTTTTGATGTTTGAATTTTCCTAGTGAAGATTTTTATTACGCTTGCTAGATTTGGAATCACATGGACTAGACCAAATATTTCATGAGAAATATCACACAAATATTAAACATTATATATGGGATAACATGTAAGAAGATAGAAAATATTAAAATTGCAAAAACTATTCTAAGATGCAGAACATAATTTATTCTAGACCATTTCACATTGTCTCCATGAAAAAAAGGGAAAAGTGAGAAAATACAGATATTCATCACAATCCAAATAGAAATAAAGAGATAACTACATTTTAATTAAAATATACTTTATTTGTTTCAACTTATGTATATGAGGCTATTTTTAGGCCACACTACATTTTTCATTTCATTTTTCAATTTATGAACTACTTATTCCTTGTTATAATACAATTTATGGTTGGTTAGATGTAATTTGTTTTCACATTCATATATAACAACAATAAGGATTTTTGTAATAGATGCAACAATATGGAAAGATGGCTAAATTTAATTAAACTCTACATGATTTCATTTATTCAATTTAATATATCTTGTTTTAATGGTGAAGATGCGTTGTTATCTACTTTATTAAGTATCAAATATCTCACAGGACATGTTTTCCCCTAGTTTATTAATTAATTTTAGAAAAGTGTAAATAACCTTACATCTACATAGGTGCTTGAGGGTTAGAGAATACGTTGTAATGAGTTTGGTTTATCTTGCATCATTAAGAGAAGTCATTATCCTCTTAATCTAGGTCGATATCAAACTTATGACAGTATTTTCATTCCCATTTAACTAAAGTTGGTAAGGAAAAAAACATATCACTATCATTTAAGTGCTCAATACTCGGACAAGATGTTTTCAAATAAATTTCATGTCAATTTTGTTCTTCTTCAATCTTCCTAGAAGGGAAAATGAACCACCCCATTTAGGTTCAATTCCCACATATGATGTGTTTATTATTTGTGTGATGAGATGTCGTTTGAGTGTAGATAATTAGTTTTAAAGTCTAAGTAGGACATGATGTTTTTGAGTAATTTTTCTATCAATTACTTCCATTTATTGTGGTGGAAAAGAGAAACCAACTCTCTATATTTAGCTTCAAATCCCATGTCTAACGTGATCACACATTATGCAATGATATTCTTTATATTTGTGTTTAACTAACTTTGAATTATCTAATTAGACATTAGATCATTTGGTTATGTTCCAAATGACGAAAAAATATGAAAAGTACCTAAAATGAATTAAACTATACATAATTGTTTTATTTAATGTGAATTCAATCTAAATTAAGTGCTTAAGTGGAGAAGTAGAAACCATCTCCATCAAGGTCCAAATCCCTCTTGTGATAGGTTCCCCCCTCAAATCATATAAGAATAAAAGTTAAATTAATATGGAAACAGGAAAAAATTAAAGGTACATCCTTACCTAATATACAACAAAATGAAAAAGTTAATTTTGTTATTTAAAAATTGAAAGAATAAATTTATTAAAAAAATATTATGGAATCACACATTTTTGGAAAATGAATTTTCTTACCATGTTAATAAAATAAAATATGCATAAGATTATTCATGCATTTTTATCTGACTAAAATTTTAAAATTTATTATGAAATATTTAGTGTTTTCCAGTGCATTGTGGAAGATTGTATAATTTATAGTTTGGTAAAATATTTTTAATATTTTTAAATGTAAGTGTGTTTTGGGTTAAATGCAATTTTGATAAGTGTTATAATATAAATGGATGATTATTGAAGTGTAAGATGACATGCTTCAAATATAAATATTGTAAACTAACTATATCTTAAAATAATGTATTGTGGCTTGTATGAGTTTAAACTAAAGTAATCAACACAACACAAGAAAAAATATCTATACTCCTCAAAGAAGAATGTCACCCCATCCTCATTGAGCACTTGGAAAGAGTTTAACCCATTCCATAAAAAATGAATTTATTAATAATTGTGTGCATAATTCTCCTACAATATTTGAGAAAAGAAAAAAATAATATATGACTACATCAATATTTACTTTGGACAAAACCCTTCCATTAAAACTAGAAGATGAAATCTTTCCAATAAATCTGCATGGAGTACCACATAAGTATTGGAGAAATATATTTTAATAAGATATAATCAAATTATCATTTTTTTAATATAAATATAATCTTTCTATCAATCTTTAAATAATAAAAAGAAACACAAATTACCTCCAAATATATATTTAAATATATATTATATTTTTTAATAAGATATGAAATTAACATATATAGAGGCCATAGCTAAGACCTGGTGCAGATTTGATGGGACGTTGAATCCAAAAAAAAGTAATTGATATAGGAAGATTTAAGAGAAAAAGGGTTATAACATAGAATTCCCAATTGAGGTGAATTTAATTTTTAAAAGTTAAATAAACCACTGACCAGAAAGAGTAACTTACAAACTTATATTATAAATTTGAAAAGTTAATAAACAGGTGAGAAGGAGGGTAACGAAGTTGCTTCCCTTGATGAGGCTGAGGTTTGCATTAATGGTAGGTTTGATTGACATGTTAAAATTGTTTCACGGTTTTGGTTTTATATAGTTACACGACAGAGATTATAAGGATTAATAACTATGGATTAAAGTAGCACACTTAACACACAATATCTCCCGAAAAATTAGCACGAATGATATTGGGCCTAGCTAATACTGGAGAGAGAGCGTTGAATCGCCAAAGAAGGCTAATGCTGTAAGGTAAGAGGATTGAAGTGAAACACGGCTAGCTATATAACAAAGAATTTCCAATCGACGCGAAAGAGAAACCCATGTATTATTATGAATTTGAAAATGTATATTATATATTAATTTCAAATTATTATGAATTTGAAAACGTATATGATTTATTAATTTGAAAATTTAATAAAAAATGGTAAACTGTAAGAGGTTAGAAGCGGACGAAGTTTTAATGAGGTTGAGCCAATAAATTCATTAGTGCGTTTTGGGTTTAATTGACAGGTTAACATCGTTAAAGGGTGAGTTTTAAGTGGTTACTAACAAAAATAAAAGGGATAAAAATATAAGGGTTAAAAACCATGGATTAAAGTAGCACATAACACAATACAAAGTAGGTTATATATCTAAAAACCCACTGATTAAACTTATTCACAGGAGGAAATATTACAATACCTCGCGTTAAAATAACACAGGGCCCACGATACGTGGCATGTTACAACTGGAAAAGCCACAGGTTAAATGAGCGGATTGAAGCAATGAATGAAAAATTAAATATAATAGAAATGGCATGGTATAGTTGACACATGAGCGTAAAGTTATTGAGAAAAGAGAGCCTTAAATCCATGGTTAATGCCCACGGCACAACTTTCCTCCACATTAAATCGATGAGTGACGTGGCTGATGCACGACACAATAAACCATCGCTAATGCAAAATACACAACACGTTAAAACCAAAAACCTCACGCTGAACCAAGACACAATATACAATGAGTTAGTTATAACCAAAGGGAAAAAAATGACGGGTTAAACGAAGAAAGAACACAATGCACACCAAGTTATGTCCAAAAAAACCGCATGGGTTAATCTAATAAAAAAGAGCTTGTACCGGAAAACCACATACTAAAGTAATAGCGACCAGATTAAAGCCAAATACAGAGTTATGGGAAGTGATTCAAAAAGCAGGTGATGCATGAATTCGCAGGGGATAAATTGGTGAAGCTTGAGCCAGAGAGCGAATGAAGCAAAAAATTAAATGTACTGGAAGATGATAAAGACGGACTAAGTTTTAATGAGGTTGATGCAATAAATTCATTACTGCGTTTTGGGTTTATTTGACATGTTAACATCGTTTCAGGGTGAGCTTTAAGTGGTTACAAATAAAAATATAAGGGTTAAAAAGGGTTAAAAACCATGGATTAAAGTAGCACATAACACCATACAAAGTAGGTTATATATAAAAAAACCCACTGATTTAACTTATTCACAGCAGGAAATATTACAAAACCTTGGGTTAAAATAACACATGGCCCACAATACGTGGCATGTTACAGCGGAAAAAGCCACAGGTTACATGAGTGGATTGAAGCAATGAATGAAAAATTAAACATAATAGAAATGGCATGCTAGAGTGAACACATGAGGGTAAAATTATTGAGAAAAGAAAGCCTTAAATCCATGGCTAATGCACACGGCACAAGGGTATAACAATTTTTGTGGAGGAAAGAGAGCGTTAAATCGATGAGTGACGTGGCTGATGCACGACACAATGTTAAAACCATGGCTAGTGCACAATACACGACACGTTAAAGCCAAAAACCTCACGCTGACACAATATACAATGAGTCAGTTATAACCAAAAGGGAAAAAAATGACGGATGAAAAGAAAGAACAAACACAATACACACCAAGTTATGTCCAAAAAAACCGCATGGGTTAACCTAATAAAAAAGAGCTTATACCGGAAAACCACGCACCAAATTAATACGCACCAGATTAAACCCAAATACAGAGTTATGGGAAGTGATTCAAAAAGTAGGTGATGCTTGAATTCGCAGGGGGTAAATTGGTGAAGCTAGAGCCAGAGAGCGATTGAACAAAAAATTAAATTTACTAGAGATTATCGACGAGGCCAATTGAAGCAATGAAGAAAAGATTAAATCTAACAGAAATTATTGAAGCAGAGCCTTAAACTAATCCAAATGAGAGATACAGATATAGGGCCACATCTATGTACCTCGAATTGGGATTGGATTTCGTTTCTTGAGCCAGGTAATTGGTATTAGCTATGTAGGATTCGAACCGCAGCAAGTTCAACAACCTATTTCGTTCTTTCATTCATTTTCCTTGAAAAAAAATAGGAGGTCATGAAATGGAATTAGTTGTCGTAGCAAAGATGAAGAGAAACAGAAACAGTGAAATTAAATAGAGTTTGATCCATACCATTCTGGAGAGATAATTGAGCTCTATGAGCCCAAACAACTGTTAAAGTAACTCAACTACCCTGGGCTTCTCCTGCTCTATCCACACAACTATGAGTGATTCAAACACAAACTCGACCTAGACATAGACACCGACTTACCCAAACTCAAACCACACAGGCCGCCAAACACAAGCATAACCAGACAAGATATGGACGGAGGAGGAGGTAGATGTTGGAAAAATGATGAGAACTAATATGTATATATACAGATTCCCCAGCTCTGCTCAACGGCTACAAGAGTTTGTTTCACCGCCTCTACTTCCTCTAGAATGGTAGATATAATCCCTTCTCTTTCTTCAAATAAGAGTTGATGCTTTTTTTTTTAAATTTCAATTGACACGCGGACTCTTTGAAAAGGGAATGGGTGATGCTTTTTCTGGTGGCCGATGCTTTTGTTTTTTTCAGTGGTTCTTTCCATCCATGCTTGTTTTTTTTCTTTTTTCTTGGCGGATGCTTTCGTTTTTTCGGCGGTTATTTCCATTAATGCTTGTTTTTTCCCCTTTCAAACGCACATCTTGCGAAGAGGTGGTTTTATCGTTTTTTATTTATTCTATTTGGTTAGTCAACTTATTATGGATTTGCTCTGTGTGATTTAATTTGTTTTAATATTTTTTTTTTTTTTAAGGATGTTTGAAACAGGGTGTTGAAAACTCTGAGGACTCCATAGTTATTTTGGTGGCCATAACATATTATGTTATTTATTTTTAATTTTATCTAATAATTACAATGAAAATTATTGAAATTTATTGGATATTAATATTTATTATTATTATTTTAAATTGTAAACCAATATGTATTTAGGATAGTAGCTTGACAAATTTGCAAAATTGTTTTTAATAAGTTTTAAATAAGTGAAAATGTGTGTGCTTACAGGAATCTTTATAATGAAAAGCAAGGTATTAACAAATTTTTATATAGGAATTAGTGTAATAATATAAACAAAATGGAAAAGGTATTGGATCTTGAAAGGAATTAGTTTGGCCATATAAACAAAATGGATAGTAAACTGAACATTAGTGTATCCACATAAACAAAATGGGCAAGGTCTTGGATATTGAGAGGAATTAGTTTGTCCACATAAACAAAATGGCTAGTAAACTCAGAAGAACATCATAACACTTACCTCGTGATATATTTCACATTACAAGGACTAAAAAAATTCATGAACATCTCAAAACTCTCAAAACTCTACATGGGATGAAAATTACTTACGAAGCTAATAGCTCAAAGCTTTTGAAGCTTTTGAATAATGCTAAGGTTAAAATTCAATACAGGTAATTCCTCCAAATTATCAAAGGTTCATGTTAGCTAGACACGAGTTTGAAGAGGGTAGAAATGTACTAGTTGATTATAATATTTAGATGAACGCACCCTTTCGCTTGTCGTTAAACTCCCAAGTAATATGTACATCTTTGTGAAGTTGTTGACGTGAAACTCCCAAGTAATATGTACATCTTTGTGAAGTTGTTGACGTGTAAGACGATTATATTTGATGTTAACAGTTATGATGTTAATGGTAAAATTCATTGTAAGGAAGGAATTCCTCTAGATTATCATAGGATGATGTTTGTTGGGATAAGAAACCCTGAGATACCATTTTTACAGGTTTAGTATAAAGGAATTGACTTTCTGTTTAGTTCTTTTTCTATGTGGTGGTATGGAAAATTTGACAATGATAAGGAACATATTTTAGATAAAGATGGAATTCTCATATATTGAGTAAGCGGGACTCATAGATTTTTCCTTGGTAGCATAATGTCTTCTGGGAATCTGTATCCCCTTAGCCTAGGCTTTTAAGTTTTTTTCCTAAAAGCAAAAGCATACTTTTCTCCTTTCATATCCTTTTATCCTTGGTCTTTATATCCCACCCAGGTGTAGAACCATTAAATATTCTATACTTTTTTTAGTAGTATACACAAATCGAGATTTATGTGAAAAATAGTTATGTTTTTTATTTTACTTTAGTTCAATTTACTAAATAATAAAATATCACATGTGCAAGTTTCATATGAAATGAGTTGTGATTTTTTGGGCATGCTATGTTGGGAAACAATGTTTCTGGCCCATGTTATTGTAACATAGCCTATTTATATGTTAAGAAACTCCTTAATAAAGTGGATATAAATTTTCATGGATAAAAATCTTCTTCCATGATTGCTCAAATGAATAGGTTTTTAACTTATAATAATAATAATAATAAGAATATAGTTTATTTCATAATTTTTTGATTCAAGCAACATGAGAGTATTATGAAAAATGTTGATGTTTATTATGATTTAAAATATTAATATTTACTAGTCATTTAATTACATAATTGTGCTAGTATGTAAATTTAATTAAAAATGCTGTATATTTTAATATGATAATAATACATTTAAATATTTAGAGCTAATTTGATCTAAAGGTTTTAAATATTTGAAATATATTTTATAGTGAAATTTCTCATGAGTTTCAACCTTTATTTTTCTAGCATATGGGGGTGAGATAATTTATCTTAATTTGGTTATTGGATTTTTTTGTATAAATTTTTAGTATAGAGTTTTATTCTCAAAATAGCATGCACACCTTACTTTGTCTGGTTTAAAGTGTAGAAAAATTTTTGATTGTTTTTTACTTCTCCTTTGCCTTGCTCCTTTTTTTTGTAACTTTAGATATATTTTCTTAATTTTTTTTAGTTTTTATACAATGTTGAACAACTAAAAGTTAATCCTAGAAAAGGAGAAAGAGAGTTCATGGATAAAATAATGTATTTCTTAGACAAAATTATTCTCCAAACATGCATGCTTGTATTTTCCAAACCACCATAGTTTATTCTAGAGCATTATATAATTTAAAAGATTATTCATTTTCACTATACTATAGATTATGTACTTGACATATAAACATATATTTGCATGCTATTCAGATCTACTATAGAGTAGATTCATTATCATTTTGAGTGTAATTTTCTATTTATACATAAAGTGATGTCTACCAAAAATATAACAAGAAACAACTCAACAAGACTACACACACCCCATAATAAGAACTTTTACCCGTTTTTTCAGCTATTGCAACCATATAAAATAAATGAGAGTTATACATATTAGTCCATGATAAGCATCAAAACAATTACCCAATTATACATCTCACATTTATAACATAAAAAATAATCATGAAATTTAATTAATATATGGGTTAAATATATATACAGTTTAAAAGTATGTGACAATATTACAAATTAATCCCCACATTATCATGGAAATTCTTAACTCAAGTAAATAGATCTTATAATATTGTTGGCCAATATCATGGCTTATCAATACCACATGTACAATATTATATGTGTTGATATGATGTTTTCTTTTATTAAACAATTTGACAGAAATTAATTAAAAGAACATAATTAAATTTGAGATAAATCTTAACCCTTGATATGTGACATTCCTATGAATATTATAGCAGATTCCATGAAGGTTCAATCTCTACCATTCACCAAATAATTATTAGTGATTAAATTAAAATTGTCGAAATCATATTCTCAAATAAAGAGGTCAATAGACCTAATAAGAGAAATGTACGATATAATTATTTAGGGCATTACTTCTCTCCTTTATGACCCATATCTACTCCTTCTGACCTAATCTTGATGCATTCAATATAATTACTCTTTAAGTTTTAAAATGTTTTATTTAAATCAGAAGTTTTTCAATTAGAAGTTATATATTTAAAAAAAAATCAGAATCATTCTTGAAATTGAATCCCCAAATTCAATTGAAAAACGATATTTCATCTATAAGTTAATCTCTACCTTAATTTAATGTGATTTTCAACTAGAGGTTATTTGTAAATTTACATTCTAAATATGTTCCTTTTCATTCTTGTATTGTTAAATTATGCATTTATAGCATCTAGAAGAAACTATAGCCATTGCATATATAGATTTACTCTATATGAATATTAAGATATTAGATTATTATATATATATATATATATATTATATTATATATATATATATTATATATATATATTTATTATATATGTACATTTCACTGAATTAATTTCAATGAAGAATTATTAGTTTTCTTGTTTAAACATATAAGGAGTGACATAATATATCTTATTTTGTTGTTGGATCCTATTTGTTTAAAATTTATAATAAATATTTTTTTGTTAAAATATTTTGTGTGGTTTTAAAGAATTTTATATTTTTTCTTCTAATTTTAAATATATTTCGTCCAAGGTTATCTTGTTTTTTGATACAATATTTAATGATTGGAAGTTCATTAAAAAAATTATCCAAGAATTCCAGAAAGAAATTTCATAGTCAAAAGAATGTATTCCTTAGGGGAAACTAGTATCCAAACTTTCATCTTCGTATTTTCCAAACAACTACAATTTTTTCTAGAGCATTACGTTAGTTAGAATCTCTCTCTTTTGACTAATACTGCATATCATGTCCTTGATGCATACAAAAAATATATATATTTTCCTGCTATCCATCTCTACTATGGAGTAGATTTATTTTGAGAACAATAATGGTCAACTAAGCCTCTAAAGTTTTAGATTTTCTCTTGATGTAGGTGCATTAGGTGATAAGTTATTTTTGGTAGTCCAAGAGCATAGCAATATGATAGATTGATCACATTCCAAGGCTAGAACATTTCAATTTTTATTTCAGAAAAGGTTTGATATCTAGTTAATATTAGTTAGGAATGTATAATTAAAATAAATGAATTTATAGCTACTAGGGAGTTAGAGCTAAGGGAAATATTTTCACATCTATGAACTCATTTATTGGACAATATTTTTTTTTTTTTCAGTTTTGAAAAAAAAGGAGAGGAACATTTTTATACAAGATTTTGGAGTGTGTATTGGAGTGAGGGGGTTTTGTTCTCTATGTGAGATTGAAGTTAGCTGAACAACATTTCTTAGACAAGTGGCTTTTTTATCATCAACTCAAATTTGTAAGTGTCTATGAGATATTTAGTTATATGATCATTTGTGAGGCATGTTAATAGTCATATTAATATATGGAGATTGAAATTGTTTTGGTCTTTACTTTTTGATATATTTCCCTAGAGAAATTACCATGTATAGTGAGTAATTCGTGCCTTGTATTCTCTTTGTAATTTGCGTTTTGTAAGTGTCTACGAGATATTTAATTATATGATCATTTGTGAGGCTTGTTAATAGTCATATTAATATATGGATTTTGAAATTGTTTTGGTCTTTACTGTTTAATATATTTCCCTAGAGAAATTACCATGTATAGTGAGTAATTCATGCCTTGTATTCTCTTTGTAATTTACATTTAAATGAGAACCTGGAGAATCACATTTCAATTAATCCTTTAATCCAATGATTTTTCATCCAATATTGTATATTGGAAAGATCTATTTATGTTATAGGTTCGAGAATAAAGAGAACTCTACATCAAGCTAATAGAAGAAGGGAAATTCGTAAGGGAAAACCGTCATCAAAGTTACGGGTAAATTTCGGATCAAAAGAAGTTTAATTTTGAAATTCTGCCATCTGGGTTTTATGAAGAGCAGGGTCTATTTGATACAAGAGAGATATTTTCTAAAGAAATCCTTAGCTGATGGGTTTCAGAGTGATCTTTAGAGTGTTTTTTATAGACTATGTGACTCAAGGAAAATGACTTGTTATTCCCTTACACCAATACCCGTGTTTGTAGAAATTGAAACTAAAAAAAAAAAAAAAAATTGATATTCCCTTGCACCAATACCTATGTTTGCAGAGATAGAAGCCATCATTTATGGTATCAGAGCCTTAACATTGTTGGTCTCTACAGTATAGAGAGATCAATAGGCAAGTAGGAAGGGCATGGGGTGAAGGAGGCAGACCCATGGGTAATGCAAAACTCCAAGAAGAGATAAGGAAACTACAAGTTCAGTTAGAATCCATGGAAGTAGGGAGACAACATAATATTGAAGGTTGAAATGTTAGTGAGGTTGAAGAGGAACTTCAAGAAGAAGGAGAAACATCTATTGACTAAGCTACTGAGATTAGGTTGTTGAGAGCAGTATTGAGCTCGAGTTCAGGGCCAAAGCTTGAAATCTCTATTTACGATGGCAGTTTGAAAGATGATAATCTAATAGATGGGATCATTCATATGGATAAGTATTTTGAGTACGAGGAATTTGACGAGGATTAGAGAGTCAAGTTTTCTATGACAACGTTGAAAGGGCATGTTTCACTATGGTGGGACAATGTACACGCCGAAACAAGGAAGAAGTAATAACCATTGATCAAGAGCTTAGATAGAATGGTGGAAAAGATGAAGAGTAATTTTCATTGACCACACAAAAATTCATACTTATAATGATCCTGATGAAGGGTATTTAATGTTTTTGAGCTAATTACTCACCCAAAATAACTCAACATGCACACACACGTAATTCAGTTAACTCACACTTGAAATATGGACTGCACTTAACTCTTCATCCATCACTTGACTTGACTCAATGCTCAATGCTCAACACTCAACACTCAGTTAACTCACTCTCTAAGTTTAGCCAACTCCTCATGCATGAGTAATTACAATTTCTAACACTCCCCCTTAATTATGACCATATGACTCACCATAATGAAGCATGAATGAACTATGCCTCGTAAGCTTACAATAGAATTTTACTCAATTATCACTCAAAAATGTATGTTGATCTATGTCTCAGCTAGGCTTACAATGACTCAAGACTTTCACAGCCTTGCATTTTATTTTTCTCTTCTTCCAAATTTTATATCCTCAAAATTGCTTCATTCTCTCTTGCTCTTTCTTGTTGTAGGCTCCATATTCCTTTACTTGTTGTTGTTATAATTTTTCCAAGACTTTTATTGATTTTGTGCTAAAAATAATTTTATCTTTGCTACTACATATTCCTCTTCAAATATTCATTCAACGATGGACTGCTGCCGCAATATTTTATCTCCAACTGTAATATTTTCTCTGCTTCTTGAGAAGTTCCAACTACTTCATATCTTGCTGCTATAGTGGCAACTTCAACCTTCAATGTTTCATCAAACATTGCACTTACCATATTTCCACAATCAGTCTGTGTTTCAAAAAAGAAACCACACATAACATCGACATAATGTTCATCCACACTATGGTGGGATATCCAAGCATGCATGTGCTCATTATCATTAAACCAGAAGCCCTAAAATTTTTATAAAATTTTAAACACTAAAACATAAACCCGAAGCATTTTATAACATTTTAACTAGCATTTTTGAACATTTATTTGAGTGTCTATTAAAATAATGTACTAAAGTGTTATAACCAAATGCTAATTCCTAAACCCTAAACACTAAAAACTAAACCCTAAGAATTTTATAACGTTTTAAACCCTAAACCCTAAGCATTTTACAATATTTTAAGAAGTGCTTTGTAACTTTTTTTAAGTGTTTATTAAAAGAATTTACTAAAATGTTATAAACCCTAAATCCTAAAACCTAAATGTTAATCATTTTATAACATTTAAAATAATTCAAAACTTTTTTTTAAGTTTATATTAAAGGAATTTGCTAAGGTGTTATAAACCCTAAACCATAAACCCTAAGCCCTAAACGAACTTTATAAAGATTTAAACACTAAATACTAAAAGAACCCCTACTTCCTAAACATTTAATAACATTTTAAAAAGTGTTTAGAGACATTTTTTAATTTTTTATAAAATCATTTACTAAAGTGTTCTAAACCTGAAACCTTGAACTGTAAGCATTTTATCACATTCTAAACCCTAAACCCTAAACCATATTTGCTAAACTAATGTTTTATAAACCTTAACCCATAAACCCTAGGAATTTTATAACATTTTAACAAGATTTTTGTAAATTTTTATAATTTATTAAAATAATTTACTAAAGTGTTCTAAACCCTAAGGCAATTAAAACTAAACCCTTAATCCTAACCCCCTAACCCCTAAACCCTAAAATGTAACCCCTACACCCTCACCATTTAGTAACATTTTAAACCATAAACCCTAGTCATTTTATAACAGTTTAACAATCCTTTTGTAATTTGTTAAGTGTTTATTAAAAGCATTTACTAAAATTTTATAAGCCATAAGACCTAAACACGAAACCCTAAACCCTAAACCCTAAGAAATTTATTCACATTTTACACCCAAAACACAAAACCCTAAGCATTTTATAACATTTTTTAACAATGTGTTTTTAGTTTCTTAAGAGTTTATTAAAATAATTTTCTAACGTTGCTCTAAAACCTAAAGAGTAAACCCTAAACCATAATTCATTTTTATACATTTTTAAACCTAATCCTAAGCATTTTATAAACATTTAACAAAGTGTTTTTGTAACTCTTTCTAAGTGTTTATTAAAATCTTCACTAAATGTTTACAAACGTTAAACCCTATATCACTAACTTTCATAACATTTTTAAATCCTAAACACTAAGCATTTTATACATTTTAACAAGAGTTTTGTAACTTTTCTTTTTAAGTGTTTTTTTAAAAACATTTAAAAAGTGTTATAGACCATAATCCCTAAAGCCTAAACTATAAAACCTAAACCTACCCACCCTTAAGAATTTTATAACATTTTTTTAAACCCTAAAACTATAGCATTTTATAACATTTTAACCAAGCATTTTAATTGTTTTTTTAAGTGTTTTTATTAAAAGAATTTACTGATAGTGTTATTAAAACCTAACCCTAAAACCATAAACCCTAAGGCCCTATCGATTTTTTATTATTTTTTAAACTCTAAACCCTAATCATTTATAACATTCTAAACCCTAAACCTATGAATTTTATTAACTTTTCAACAAGCCTTCTCTAACTCTTTTTTGGAGTGTTTATTAAAAGCATTTAGTAAAGTGTTACAAACCCTAAACCCCAAGCATTTTATAACATTTTAACGAGTGTTTTATAAGTTTTTTTGAAGTTTTCATTACAAGTATTTAGTAAATTTTTATAAACCCTAAACCTTAACCCTAAACATTAAGCATATATTAACCTTTTAAAAACAACCCTAAACCATAAACCCTAAGCATTTTATAACATTTGAACAAGTGTTCTCTAACTTTTTTTAAGTGTTTATTAAAATCATGCATCCAAGTGTTATAAACACTAAACCCTAAACCATATATCCTAAGAATTTGATAACATTTTAACAATAATTTTGTAACTTTTTAAGTTTTTATTAAAATCATTCACTAAAGTGTTATAAACCATAAACCCTAAACCCTATACTCTAAACTCTAAACCATAAACCCTAAGCATTTTATAACCTTTCAAACCTTAAACCCTACACATTTTATAATATTTTAACAATTATTTTGTAGCATTTTTTTAATTGTCTATTACAATCATTTACTAAGGGCTATAAACCACAAAACCTAATCCGTAAACCCTAAACAATAAGAATGTTATAACTTTCTAAGCACTGAACCCTAAGCATTTTATAACATTTTAGCAAGTGTTCTATAACTTTTTTTAGGTGTTTGTTAAA
>APFE030257098.1:0-28184 GCA_000404065.3 Pinus taeda
TAAGCGATAATAGAAAAAGCGATTTAAACAACAATTCATATAACAAAAATGAGTACAGACGCAGATAATAGTACCATGTGAGCTATAGATCAATCCGAAATATCAATCGCTATTCAAAATTCCTTCTTCAACACAGAAATGCTTTTAAACAATGACAGTAGTGCACATTTGCATAAAAACCTTCCTCATTAAATTCAAAATAATTGGTCCAGTTTCATAAAAGAATATCCATGAAGTACAATAGTGCAACTTCAGGGTTTAAGTCATATACAAAACTTTACGACCCTTTCTAAATGCATGAAAGGGTCTATAAATACTACTAAGCTAAAAAAAATCTATGAAACAAAATCCTACTAAATTGGTATCAGTAAATGCGATCTATTTTTCTGGGGCGATCTGGCAGTCGGTGATGTGAATCATGACTCAGGTTGTTTGCCTTTAAACCTGAGCTGGCTTATCGCAAGCATCGGCTCCACTTCTGGCGGTCTGTTAAGGTGCAAGCTGAATTGGGCAGCGAAGGTGGCATCCTGAATGTCAGGTATAATATACCCGACAGCATCTGTGAGGCACTTTAAGGCGGCTCTTTGGCTGTATGGCTTCACTAAGAAGAACCAATAAGCATCCCATGTTAAACTGTTGATTCCAGTGATTAATCTTCCGTTTTTCTCCAGCTCCGGGTAGCATGAATGCTCCAACATCTTTGTCGCTGTTAATTGACCTGGAGTACATTGGGAAATCATATTAGAAAAATAAAGCGTATTATTTACTAATTCAACCAAATTTCTAGTGGTTGCTTTGCATTTGAAAATCGCTCTTTCTGCCTTCATTAGCTGTGATTTCCATTCTATGAATAATATTTCTTTGTGCGATTCCAGAATTCTCAATAGATTAGTCGCCTGGCCTTGATCGGAATCCTGCCATTCTATAAAATTTGTCAGTGTTTCTTCGGCTTGATCCAAATGGGTCCTTGTTTTTTCTACCTTTTCGCTTATGGATGCTACTAACTCGCACAATGGTTCTGCTTGTGTAATTTGCTGACATAGGAGCTTAACCTGATTAATCAATGCCTTATTTAACTGAAGCTCTTCTGCTTTGAATTCGTCTACCTGAGGGAGCTTTTTCATTTGCTCAATTTGAGTGGTCAATTGAGCGATTTTCTCATCTTTTTCTTTCATTTTTCCCTCAGTCGATATTATTAATTGCTCCAATGCCGTCAATAGCTCCCTTTGCCTTTGGATTACGCTTTCATCAATCCTCTGCTTTTCCTCTTGTAATTGCTTAGTCAGCTGATGATTGCTCTGTTGCTGCACTAGCAATTCCTGTTCTGCCTGCTCTGCTTTCTGCTAAACTTCCGATAATTTCGCCTGTAGTGAAGAGATGTCTTGATCCTTTGCCTTCAATAAACTACTCACCTCCGATGCTTTATCAATGGTCGCCGCCAAATATGCTCCAGCGTATTGCGATAGCTTGGTTAAGTCATCGGAGGGGTCGAATTTCTCTTTCCACACAACATTGCCCGTCACTGTTAATTCAGGGAATAGAGAAGGTTGATCAACTCTTCTCCTTTTCCTCTGTCATTTTACAACAACTTTATGCTTAGGGCTATAAAATACATCCAAAGGGGGAATCTCTTCAATTTGCAAAATGATTTTGCCCGATGGATCTTTAGGAATTATCTCTGCTTCTTTTTATTTGGGTAGGTCGCTGGTTTCGCCCGAAACCGGTTTCGATGTTGCTTCCTGTGTGTCGCCTTCTTTAGAAACCTCATCATCTTTCAAGCACTCTAGGTTACTGATGATTGTACTGAATTGCTGCCATTGCTGGAGCAAATTCGGATCAACTAGTGTATCATTATCAATTTTAGAGCTGCTCTCTTCTTGGGCTTTCACCTGGGTTTCTTCCTGTCACTGCACATTTTCCTGGGTCTCTTCCTGCCTCTGATTATGCACTTCCTCCTGCTGCTTTGACGTAGTAGGAGGTGGCGTATTACTTCATCGCTCAGGCTCGCTTGCTTTTGTCATTGTCGGAATAGTCGCTAACAGGTCTAGAGGTAGAGTTTGCAACCTCTGTTCTCTAATTCTGTTGAATTTGGCTAGCCCTTCATCATTGTACACATTTCTGGCAAGTGACTTAACTTGATACAACGATTCGGCCGATGCAAACAAATCTTCAAATTTGTCTTCTTTGTGCTCGACCTTGGCCAATTTGGCCTGGTCGAGCGAATTGTAGGCGATTTTTCTTGGATCATACTGCCTGCTTGGCAGAGTAGCCAGAGTGAGCGAATTTATTTTCCCAGCTTCCTTCATTGCATGTTTGATATCATGCAGGGTATAAATTCCAATTCGTAAGGGAAAAGAGGGCCAAACATGTTTTTTCGCTTTTTTCAGGGTCTGAGTAACCCCATCAGCATTGATTTGATAAGCTACTTCCCTGGCAAGTAACTTATCGGGGATGTAAAGTGGGAGCACATGCGGCCTAGCCTAACTGCTGAAAACTCTGATGTAGGTGAATTTCTCCTCCCCAAACCAACTTGCTACTGCGGTCAAATCTACCCCTGCTTGCTCAGAAATCTTCGGGGCAGGCTTATCAAAAATGGAGTAATGAATTGGCAACATAAAACCATTGCAGATTTGATAAAGATGGTGCTTATAATTAGTCTTCCACAATTTTTGATAATATATGTGAATGGGTGTGGGGTCTTGCGACGTCCACCTCCATCCCAGCACAGGAAACTCAGAATTAAAACATAGTACATCCATCACATAGGCGCTATAATAAAATGGCAGAATGAACCTCTCTGTGACGCGAGAGTTAAACCTGAAATCGAGAATGGCTTTGGCTAACTTGTCAGATAATATAACCGTCCAATCCATGATTTTGCCACTACATGCCGCCTCCATTAAGGGGACCATTTCTATGGTAAAATTGGCGGAGTCATGTAATCCCCATAGCCTACACAACATAATTCCAGCATAGAAATAAGGAGAACATAGGGAGTCGACTGAGTACTTACCCGAGGATTCTTTTTTGTGCTTTGATGGATTTTGTCTCCAGCCTCGAATTGGTTCAAACTCATTCTCGTTCTCTGCTCGAAATTTCTCCAGGAATGCCGCGTTATATTTTTTCTCTTCTGCCAGTAGGTGATACATTTGCCTTAGATCTTCGGCTCGAAAAGAACCGAAAATCCTCCCGTCCGCAGTGCTAAACAATCTGTAGGTAATTGGGAGCTCTTGGATTGCCCACCTTACCACATCCGTATATGGGAGAATTTGCTCTCAGGCCGCTATTCTGTGCAGAAAGGAGTTGGCCAAGTCTTTTAGATTGGCGTCAGATTTGCTGGTACTATCGCATGAGATTTCTATCCCGGTCACCTTTGGCTCTTCGGCTTCAATCAAATTATATGTTCCTTGCCAACTGGTCCTGGTAAGTCATAAGCAAGTCGTATCTGATATAAGCCCTTTGTTCCTACCGCTTGGATCAACAACAGCTTGCCCTGCGGCTGGCGAAGCAGTAGGCATTGTAGTCTTCTTGGACTTCTTTCCCATCCCACTTAATTCTGTCTCCGTGGAAGAATCCTGCACAGAGCGAAAGATAGGCGTAACACAGGCAACAATAACATGAATTGAACAGAATGAAGTATATATATCTGGATGCATTCATAGTGATCAATTGACTTAAGGTGGCCTTGGGATCAAATCCGTGGATAGATCGCAAGCTTGCTGTTCTCATTAAATGGTCGTTATGGCCTGTCAATCTCATTAATACCAGTTGCTTCGGTTAATGGCCGAATGATTTATTTGAAGCATGCCTTGGGCAATTTGGCGGTTTGAATGCGGATGAGCGGATTTTCAAAGGATATTGCCTTAATTACGAATAAATCATATTAAACTGCCTTTATGACTTTTACTTTGAAAACTGCGCTTTTTACCCTTTTCGCAATCGGGCATCGGGGAAATGCTAAGTTATTGCTTTGGTTTCGTTTAGAATCCCCAATCGCCGATAGCGATATCGCATCGCGTTGGGAATAGCTAGTAGGGACGTTTAGAATGAGGGCATGGTGAGTCGCCGATCGCCGATAGCAATATCGCATCGCATCGGGCGAGGGGGAGCTTATTTGCACTTTAAGTATTATCACCGATTGCCAATTGCCAATTACCGATTTCGCATTGCATCGAAGCAAGGGTTATTAATTGTGTTACTTTATGCTTTGCTGATATCCGATAGCAATTTTGCATCGGCGAAAATCAAGATGTCCCTTAAGTTGTGCTCTCTTTGTCATTGCGATATGCGATCTTGCGATCGCTTTATCGCAATGATAAAGATAAATCATTTTACGTTGGGGTTTTTTGATTGGTTTTATTGAAAAGGCCTTTTAATAATGTTTTCTTTTATTCGGGCCTTTTTGAAATAGAAGTTTAAATTGATACCAATTTAAAACAAAAATTAAAAGGGACCCATTTCACATTATATTTTTGGAATAATAATGATATGAAATGGGGGGTTGTTGTATGGCACAACAAGGCTGTAGGGAAAAAGTCCCCATTAATGTAGGGTTTTTTAGTAGGCCTACTCCGATATTTTGAAGCGAATGAGGGCTTCCATGGATCATCGGAATGCTTCCATAACTTGTGAACTATTAGGGAGAAATGTTTGTTGGTTGATGATTGTAATTCCTCCTTGGAAAGGAAATGCAATCTTCCTAAAGTAGGTCGACACAACGGCATCCATGGCATATATCTAGGGCCTTCCTAGTAGGATGTTGTAATCGAGGTTTCCGTCGATAACTTCAACATCAATTTCTACTGTTTTTCCCCCTAGTTTGACTTGCAAGTTACTCAATATCCCATATGGGGTGTATGTTCGTCCATCAAATGCTTTTAATGTCATCGATGATCGGGACAAGGTTGGAGATCCTAAAGTTTTCCAGCAACTCATCGACATAATGCATGTAGATGCCCCCTCATCAATAATTGTTCGATGAACAATTTTGTTGAGGGCTTTCACTTGAATAAGGAAAGCTAGTTGGGCTGGTAACTGAGAGTCATATCCTTTGTGATTAAAGGTTACAAGATTGGAATCCTTTGGGTCAATCCCATCTATCGCTGAAAATAAAGCCTGCCTTTGGGAGGGGAAATTTTGTAGTACCTCAAGTGTTGACATCGCGGACGTCGATTGGGCTAAATCCTCCACTATATTATAATGTTGTGCTACTCTTGCACGAGGATTAAACATTGATTTGTGTACTACTCCCTTTGGCGGTTTTATCGTTAATTCAGGAGTGATGGGTGGCACAACTTCGGTCGAAGTTGTTGTTGAACTACTAGGTTGATCATTATCCTTGTTGTTTGACATCTGTGGATTCTCGTAATATTTACTTCTTGTCGATATCAAAGCATCATTTTTCTGCTTCGAAACAGACAACATTAGTACTTGGGACGAGGAAGCATTGTCGCTAGCAACCAAATTTGTTCTTGGATTCGGAAATGGATCAGTCAATACTGCCGAGGTTTTTAAACTCTTGAATAATTTTCTAAGCTTAACTTTATATGGACACTCTCTCATCCAATGATCCTCATCACATATAAGGCATGGACTTTTTGGTTTCCTATCTCCAGATGGGTTTGCAGAAGATTTTTCAGGAGACGAGTCCTCCTGTTTCTTCTTCTTCCCTTTCTTTTTCTTCTTGCCTCCTGGTTGCTTGGTTTCTTTGCCTTTGTCATTTGACACGGCATTTACTTGCGAGGTGAGAAGTTCTTCATTTGCATTTTGACTTGAAACCGTA
The DNA here is from genome assembly GCA_000404065.3 of Pinus taeda. Lineage (NCBI taxonomy): Eukaryota > Viridiplantae > Streptophyta > Pinopsida > Pinales > Pinaceae > Pinus > Pinus taeda. Next base: position 5,783 of record APFE030257098.1, read on the forward strand.
CGAGATTTCATTGACGTAGCCTTTGAGATTTTCGTGCTATTCGTACCTATCACGCCATCGCTGGCATGAGAGTCTTTGTTTGATTTAGGAGGGGTAGGAACAGAATATTCCGGTCTAGGAGAATCAAGGATTTTATCGTAGAGCGTGCCAGATTGAGTATAGATCAAGTCTAGATATTGTGCACGAGCAATAACTTGCTCTTCAGTGGTGACTCCTCCCTCTGCCACATCTTCTGTAATAAAAGTTAACAATGACTTAATAAACCATTCAGCCAATAGTTGATCAGGAACATATGTTTTTACCATTCTACGACGATGTCGCCACTCATGAATATGATCAGATATGTGAGTGGCCATCGTTTGCTTGAAATTGGTAAGTAGCTCTATTCCCATTTCGTACCATATGGGTAACTGAAAATGGGTTAAAAAGGTTGTGGCTAGGGTACTGAAGTTATCAAATGAAGCTCTTGGCAATTCGATATACCATTTTGCTGCCGGACCAGTCAATGTTCGCTGAAAAAGGCGAAGCCTGATCGAATCATCATTGAGGGTGTTTGATGAACACCACAGATGAAAAGTCATCACATGATTCGACGGGTCTTCACCAGGATTTCCATTAAATTTAGGAATATCTGACATAAGTTTATGCGGAATCGCCGGCCACCAAGGGGCGTAGGCAATTGGATCATTCGTTAGTCGATTTAGATCTGGTAACTCTAAAGTCGCCACGAAAGGCAAGTGTTGATTCAGGCTTGGCAAAGCATACCCAAGATAAGATAGAATTGCCTGAGAAGTTGGTCTTTGCATACCAGCATAATGCATTTGATGCTGGTAACTTTGGTAAGGTTGATGGGCATGACCATTATGATATGATTGATATTGACAGTTTTGAATATACGGCTGCCCATTACTTGCAAAGTCTTGTTGCTCGGATCCTTGGTAAGCTTGTTGGAATTGCGGTTGTTGGTATTGCACCAGCCATGGTTGTGAAGCCATGAGTTGTTGTCTAGTATTGACTATTTGACCAAGATGAGGGGTAATAATCCCCATTTGAACCTGTGTCATCCCACTAGTCGGTGATTATGGTCGTGTCGTGGGGACAAGAGGTTGTTGCATTACGACCTGAGAAACCTGAGGTTGGCATACAACAGGCAATGCTTGTACTTGTGATACTGCCACAATAGCCGGCGTAGTGGGGATATTTGACATATGTAAACTTTGTTGCATTGAGTATACAACTCTTGGTTGTTGAGGCAGGATTGGCACCCAACCGCTTGATGTAATTCCAGCATAACCTAAATTCTGTTGTGAACTCTCGAATGGTTGTTCTCCTGAAGAAGACAATGAAAGAGTATACGATCCTCCATACATCGGCAATCTAGTGCTCAAAGGAATGATTTGCCTTTGGGGACCGAATTTCCCAAACTGACACTGCGAAGGGCCAATTTGCTGAGACTCAACATAATAGATTCCAGATACTATTATAGACAAACAAAATGGAATAGACCATACTATCGAAACATCCCCTGGATGGATTCCATCCAGTGATTGGGAGCTAGTTGGGACATATGATACGCCGACGAAAATTGTTGGCGTAGCAGCAGGAAGGTTTGCTGCTACTGTGTTGGATGACACAGTCCTAGATGTCGACGGTTGTTCAAACATATTAAGCCTCTCCAAAAGATTCCTTAGCGATTCTTCAGGAACTTCCGATGGCAGGAGACTAACTTCTAATGAAGAAGGATATAGGGTGATCCCTGCTCCAAATTGTGATGGAGCGTTAGATGGAGGATCTTCCACAATCTCTTATATGGCAATCAATCCAGGAGGAAGAGGTAGACCGTTAGGTCCGTAAAATATTTTTGTTGTCGAAGAAGGTATGAGTTCTACAGCAATAGATGTTCAGGGAGTAACACCTTCCGAATCAGTTGTAGATGGAACTGTTTCGGGGATAAAAGTGTATACCGTCAAACTAGGATCAATTGTAATGTCCTGTTGTGGCTGCAGAATTTCTTTTGTAGAGGCAGGGATACCAGAAATGTTCGGAGTAACCGGAGTCTCTAAGGATGTCAGAGTACTTGATCCAACTAACCTAGGGGACTTTGATTCGGTCAAACGAGTTCACTTTGTCCGGAATAGCTTCGTTTCCGAAGTCAATGATGGTTGACTCGTAAGTCTCCGTGAATGATGGGGTTTTGATTGACTTTCTTCCACGATTGCGGATTACTTGATCAACTCAAAATAAAAAGGGGAAAAATGATTCCAAATTAATTGAATTTTAGACGCTTTGACACAACTTGTTTTTTCAATTTTTAAGAGTTGAGAAAAAACAAAAGATGACTCTAGTCGCCTTCGATTTGAGCCTGAAGTGACAAGTGCTCAGATGGACCTTTTCCTTTAAGGAGTTTGAAAAGGAATGAAAGAGACTACTCTGGAAATCTAGACAGAGGGATTACCAAACCAATCACAAAACTGCAGAATACTTTTTATGGTACGGCAGTCAATATTCCTGAATGATGTGTTCAGTGCATTGCGATCGATAGGGCGATAGACACGGCTTCCTAAGGATAAAGGATATAGCCTATTGTGGTCTCCCAATATATACTCGATGGTACATGGGAGCACAAGTCTGTACTGGCATTTGTCGTCTCAAAGAGGAGGAATCACCCAACCAACAATGAAAGCGACAGTTACCAGGATTTACGACGCCGGAATACGTCTCTAGCCTAGACTTCTAGATGTTATGCGTTAGGTTCCAAAGCGTTTTTAGGTTCATTAAATTTATTTTATAGTTGATCTTGTTTAAGAAATTTTCCTTTCAGGTTCACCGCGTGATGTATATATACAATTCCTAAAATTCAGTCTAAGATGATAAACAATCATTTAATCTTCTTTTGTAATGAAAATCCTAGCTACTAAGGAAATAGAACTGAGGGTCTTTCAACAAAGAGCACAGAGCCAACACTAAATGCACTGTCCTAAATCAAACCAACAAGCCGTCTAAATGCAAATGCACATGCACGTAATTTTTTCAGCCTTCTTAATGTGTGAATGACAAGAAGAATGCTAAGCGCAAATCTGAATTATCTTTCCAAAGCGACAATACTAACAAATTTCTTTTCAAAACGAAGTGAAGATAACGACAACACTTTTGCAATTTCGAATTGAAAATTGTTTTCGACACTTGAAAAACTACTAATTCAAATCACATACAAGAGTAACAGTATATTCGACCATCAAGAACAATGGGATTCTCTTCTATGAGTGAAAACGACACTTGCGACACTTTCAAATCAAGAAATGACAGTCTGATTACGCTACTTCTTTGTGAAAGAGAACTGAAAATGGCGCACAATACATAAAAACGTTTACAGTTCTTTGCACAATGGAGGCGGAATGATGGAAAGGAAGGGGTTTCCACAGAGATATACTGACCACAGACAGCAAAACCCTTGAATAGATCTGAAAGGAGTGAAGAAAAACCAAAGTCTGAAGGCAAAATTAACCTTCTCTGACCATCGCACCTGTTACATAGGGAATCCAGTATGCATCTCACCTACTGCACACAGGAGGTGCGATGCATACAAACTGCCTTGAAGAGAGGGTGCAATGGTGCCAGTGCAAGACTTCTACTTGGTCTTTAGTCACAATTCGCAGTTCATTTTAGGGATTTAGGTCGAGCAAGTGATGTTTAGTAAATATAAATCACAGGGATTGATCTAAGGAGGCTACTAGAGCCACCACTAGGGCAATTAGAGTGTTTGCAGATCGATTGTTCAAATTATAAAAAAAAACCCAGAGATTGACTGAAGCATCATTGATCTACTTTGCACTTGCATAGCAAATGCAGTTCAAAGGCTAGCTGGCTTAACTTCAGGCTCTGTCTGTAAGTTTATAAAACAAACAAATATAGACTAGCAAACAATCTATTCACTCCCTAGTGGAGTCACCATTTTGTTATCGGGAATAGTGTCCACTTGGAGCTGCTATTCCCACTAAGACTGGTAGCTATCTTAGAAAAAAAAAAGTTAAAACTACTTTCGCTTTCCTTTACGAGAAGTAGATAAGAGGGGAACAAAGGACACCAACCTCAGTCTTGCGCTTGGTTCCTTGCCTGGTTCCTCTCCTTTCTGATAGATCTTCGCCGCTTCTTCTTCATCTACCCAACTTCAAAGAGAACCTGTGGAATCAAAGCAACATAATACTATCGAAGAACAAAGATCTACAGTCATAAAAAATACAGGACCAGATATGTATTGACCACGCAAATGCATATACAATCAATCATATAAGAATGTGGAGGGAAACTTGAATAGCTTTATTAATATCAAGAATATCAAAGAGGATTACAACCAATTGTTCTAACCTAGCATCACCCTCTAGAAATAAAGCCCTTCTTCACCTCATGCAAAGCTTAGATCACCCAACACTATGATGTTACACCAGGAAACCAACATCATTTCTCTATAAGATACAAGATTCTAGCCTCTGGATCTCTGTGATGAGGGATCCATATATAGATGATTGTAGGGGGGTGAGTCAGCTTCTGGGTTTTTGATTAGTGTCCTCTCTCTGATAGTTCTTGATTCCACTTGGAGATTGATGATCTCTTACTCATCCCTGGGCGAATTCAGAGAGGCAAGTGTTAGAGGAGAAGTTTCTGGAATATTCTATGATCCTCCACCTCGCAAATTGTCTCTGCCATTTGTCCATTCTCACCCATCGCAGCCTACAGAAGGGCTTTCCAGTATGCATCACACCCTTTATACTAAGTAGGTGATATGCATCGCACCCTCTGCACTGGGCATTCTGTATGGTCCAGTTTTGAGTAGTTCTGAGAAGTTTTCTGTGGAGAACTTCTGGGAGATGATGTAATCAGCTAACCTTGTTCTTTTAGGGAGTGAAGTAACACTTTTAGGGACTTAGGAGCCCTTAGTTTATGGACATTTATGATTGGGGTTGCAGTGCCCAAAAATGTCTATAGCACTTTCCCTTTCTTGGAATTTTTTCTTTAAATCTTCTTCAACTAATTTAGCTTCTTCTAAATAGATCTTTGCTGAGTTATTTCTTCAACAAGGTTGTTTTATTTATAGATACTGATTTCATTTTATTAATTCTTGTTTATGACCTCGAGTCTATCAATTTCTTCTAGAGCATCCATAAAGACATCATCTGATTGATCTACACATTTTTCTTCAAATTCCATAAGTAATTGACAATCCTGGCCTGATTCATCATCCTCATTATTGGAAGAATATTCACTATCTTCATGAGTATAAAATTTTTTTCTTGCTATCAAATTTTCATCTAACATTCTTCTTTGGAATATTCTTCCCTTTTCAATGATTTTATTTATAATGACACTTAGCGGCATAGTGACTTACTCTTCCATAGGAAAAACATTTAAAAGGAATCTTACCTTTGAACTTGCCAATTCCTTCTTGGATCTTCTTAAAAAAATTCATTTTTTCTTCATCTGAAATGTAACATGTTTCCTTAGGCTCTTCTTTTCCTTTCCCTTTGTTTGTGGCTTTGAATGATGCTTCTCTAATACCTGATGTATCCCCTTTTCTCATCTCATAAGTTGTCATGATCCCATGGAGTTGTTTAATAGTAAGATACTTCAAATCCTACATTTATTCAATGGCAGAGACTCTAGAATAGAAATTTGGGGTTAGAGATCTTAAATCTTTTCAATAATAGTAGAATCCTTTATTTCATCTCCAAGATTTTTCATTGAGTTAAAAATCTTGTTTTCTCTAAGGAAAATCTTGTAATACTTTCATCATCATGCATTCTAAGAGTCTCATACTAAATTCTATATGTTTGAAGTTTAACGCTTTTTACCTTAGTGTCACCTTCATAGATTTGGACAAGCTTATCCCATATTGCCTTTTTGGTATTCAGTTACATGACCTTCACAAGCTCATATTCAACCAATATTCCCAAGATAACATTGACATAATTTGCATTGGTCTTATATTGTTTCATCCCTGCATCATCTATGGGAATGGAGGTTGGGTATTGATATCCACCTTCAAAAATTACCCATACATCCACTCTTAGTTCCTACAAGTATGCTCTCATTTTGACCTTCCAAAATATAAGACTAGCGCCATTAAACAAAGGTGGCTTAATTGAAGATACTCCCTCTTAACTGCTCGTATTGATGGATATCCCTTTAAGTGATCAAGCTTCCTCTCAGGGGCCTTCTCTAATACCAATTATGAGGAAAAATATTGAGAGGGAGTGAATAAGTATTTTTAATTCACTTTAAACTTTCAATTCCATATTTAGAATTTTGTACGTTATTTTTCTTCATGCAACCCACATATGTACACGACTATTGAATGCAAAGCATGTATATCTAGATAACTAAATTTGACATAAATTTCTTTTGACGGTGTTGGATCCGCCAACATCAGGGGATCACCCCGGTATGAATTCCCATCTAGACCTAACACTATTTGGTGTGGGATTCCCATCTGTACGATGGTTCAATTTCCATTATCTTAAGGATTTTCCTCAACTCTTGCTTGTCGGCACAGCATAGTGGTTTTATTTGTCTTTGATAAGTGAGGTTCATGTGCCTGGTGAGTGTAAGTGTCACTTGTGTTAATGGTTCTTTCATTGTCGAGGGAGAGAGTGAGAGTGAGTTCCAGATTGATTGGGAGTAGTCCAAATGCTACTAGGAACACACAACACAAAAGGACGTACACAACTTCCAGTGGAGTAGTCCACACAAATGCGGCAGTCACAACACACAAGGAAAGATAACACGTACAACACTCAGCGGATTAGTCCACACGAGTGCAACAATTGTTTACAACAAGTTTTATGTGAAAGGTTTGTCTGATGTCCGGGAAAGTAGTCTACACGGGCGAGACAACATTAACAACATATACAACACATTTCCATTAATAGATTATGTATTACAACAAGTGAAACAGCTCAAATGTAGAACATAGGTTAAAGCAACATGCATCAAAAGTGTCAAAGATTAGTCTTACAATAGTTACAATACATGTGTGAAGACGTGTTGGCTTGTTAGCAGGCTTCTGAATTAAGCGAAAGTTCCAAGACACATCCTTACACCATACATCACTAACCCCTCTGAGAGGTGTTGGAGCCACTACTTATTCCTCAAAGGAAAGATTACAGACTCTCTTGGCTATGTGGGAGGAGCTTAGGTGAAAAATCCTTTCCATGTACAAATGAGGGGGTATTTATAGCCAAGGGTGAAACTGACCCTTGTGGTTCTTTGACTACCCTCATGACAGCTTAACTTCCATGACTTTTTGACTTTACATGACTCTTTGTACAACAAGTGGGTCTCTTGGACTTCCACGCTACATTACATTGATTGACCACATGGCCCATACTAGATATGTGGAAGACATGACTCATGACACAACTTGACATGACAGTGCTGGTACATTCGTGTTGCTGCTGGTGTGCATGTCGAGATGGAGTGCTGCTGGGTGATGGATGTCATCATGGTGTGTCACAGCTTTGCCTCCACATGGAAAAGTGTGCAAAGTCTTCGATGGTTATTGGTTTTCTTGATGTTGCTTTGGAACGTTGCTCCTTGATTGTATGTTGAAAGGATTGATAGGTTCATTTGTTCATGAAAGGTGCATGTTCATCTGTTCGTCCATTCGTGAGCACATATTGCATGTTTTCTCATCCGTCTATCCACGAACACATCTTTGCATGATCATCTACTCGTGAGCACATCTCTTCGGATGCATCGTTTGTTTGTTCGTTGGTGAACCTGTCCTTCTACATTTTCTCCCTTTGTTCATCCCATTCATTGTCATGCCATGTTTGTTGGTGTACCTGTATCTGCAGTCACTTATGAAGAGACAACATCAAATCCAAAAACCTCCTAGTCTACCATGATACTTGATCATTTCAGATGCAGGTGTCTGGGAGAGGCAACAAGGTTGCGAGGCAGGATGATGGCTATGAGCGCTACTGATGAAAACTGTGGAAGAGTCACTAGGTGATGAGGATAGGAAAGCCAAGATGACAGTGAATATCCGTGAGGTTTGGCTCAGCTGGAAGGAAAAACTGTGCAAATTTTGGGAGGAACAGTCTGGGCTGCGGAGAGGTAGGGAAGACAGAATCTGCGCATTTTCTGGAATGAGCGGGTAATGGGGGTTCGACAACAAAATTTTCGTAATTTTCTGGAGGAATAGGCCAAGATGCATGGAGGATCAGCACACATAAATTGCATAAGTTTTTGGAGGAGTAGGTCGGGAGCTTGGCAGGCAAAACTATGCAATTCTTGGAGCCATAACTGGTAGTTAACTGCTGGGTCACTGGTAGCAAAAACTGCGCAATTCCTGGAGGGAACTGGAAATTGGCTGCTGGGTCTATGTGGTCTAAAATGCATATGGAAATTAGAGCTTAATTTAATTTCAACCCGGGAAGGTAAACTTAGAAGTGCTTATCTAAAATATATAGATCTAGAAGGACTCCTAATTTGTCCAAAATCTTAAAATCCCCTTACAGGAACATATTCATTAAGATCTCTTTCAATGACTAATTAAGCCTAGATCTAACAATTGTTTGAGATCTATAATTCTCTTACAAGAATACTTTCTACAAGATCTCTTCCAACATTAGAACATCTAATAAGAAATTAACAGCTGAAATCAAACAAAAACATAAAGTAAATTATAAACAAATAAGCATGCAAGTGAGGCCATGGGGGCCCTCCATAACTCCACAAGCACACCACTTCAATGGAGACTCAGATGTAGAAGCAAAATTGAAGTATGATCCTTTATTTAAAAATTCTAAGATTACAAAAACTTCCAGATTACAAATGGAGGAGATTGTACTTCTATTTATACAATGGGATGAGTAACAACTCATAATGATCATCCACTAATCTACTTTCCCATTATTACAAAATATGATCCCACAAATCTCTCAAGCATTTTTAACTGCTTTCCCATTATTACAAAATATGATCCCACAAATATCTCAAGCATTTTTAACTACTTTCCCATAATTACAAAATATGATCCCTTTGAATCTTCCATAAATCTCTCACATATCTTGGATAAGATATGCCAACCAAATCCTCCATGATTTTCTCCTTAGGAATTGGATAAGATATGCCAACCAAAATCCTCCATGCTTTTCTCCTTAGGAATAGGCTTGCATAATTATCTCCTTAATATGGTGGAGGAGATATGGATAAGTCTCTTGGAATTAATTCTTCACATATTTCCTACACATCACAAAACTCACATATTCTTGAGATATATATAAAAATATGTACATTTTCTAATAATTAATCATAAATTCACTTGTAATACAAAAATGAATATTATGGAAAATAAGAAGGTGAAACCCAAATGTATGTATGAAAATGATATGATAAAAGGTTAATGGGACGATGAGATGTAAGGAAAAGGTGGATGAAAATGTGACATTTCTGAGTCCCAACATCCTCCCCAACTGAACTTGTTGCATGTCCTCATGCAACCATGCATGGGTCTCTTTAAGAACATTTGGCAACTTGAACTTTGGCTTTACATGATGATGTCGTTTAATAATAAATGTTTCTAGGATATGTGAAATACATGAGTAACAATTTACATTTTCTTATGGTTGGTTCTTGTGTGACAACCATGAATACAAAGAATGTTGGTTCTTGTGTTAACAACATTCATTTTGTTTTCTGTTCTCTTTTCTTCAATAATAATGTAAACACTCATTGGAAATCATAAGCTATCAATGTGCATAAGAAAACCCTTTTGTAATATTAATGAAGCATGCCAATACTACGTATGAAGCAAAGCGCAACAAAGTATCATTGGAAAATAAATGTTGGTGGATGGTAAATAAGAAAAAAACTGGAGTGATAGTGGTGAAGAAATGGAATCATGGAAGTGAATACGTAGTGTGGTGAAGAAATGGAATCATGGAAGTGAATATAGTTCTCCCTCCCCTCAACTGAATTGGTTGCATGTCCTCATGCAACTTGACATGGCTCCTGAAAGACAATGTAGCATGGTGAGGGAATTTTCCAAGATATTCAAGTTAGCATATAAGGAATTGCATGATTAAAGATTAGAAAACAACATACCTCTACTTACCCAAGAATGATGAACTATGCAAGAGGAATGTAGCTGCTGCTGTTGAATCAGGAAAATTTGACTGATGTTGTTGTAACTGGATCCTGGGAGATGAAGGAATCTGAACTGCTGATGCTGAATCATGGAAAAGATAAATGTTGAAAGTGGAACTGTGGTACTCTCATAGATCAGAATGCATAATGCTGTAACTGCTGAGGGAGTCGTGAAAAAGTGTATAGTCTTCACCCGCTACAAACCCGATGGTACAATTCTAAACATGCGAATGAATGTGTCGATGTCGAGCATGAATAGAAAGCATTGGATTATCGGCCATTGATGTATGTCGTTAACCAATGTGAGGCAACTCACCATTGATGTCAATGAGTGCCAAGGTGTCGGAGTACATCTTGCGAAGTGTGAATGGACATGTCGAGGTCGAGCCACTTGCAAGATCTGAAGATCAAGGGACATTGATGTATTCCCATGATCGTCAACGAGAGAACTTGCCATTAAGGCATGCAAGCCTCTAGGTACTCTAAAGGAAATCTAGTCTATTTCCCAGATAAGGTGCTGATGTCGATGGTGCAAGACTTGTTGAAAGGTGGGCCTTAAGGAATCCCACATCAGTCAATGCGAGTTTGTACAAAAATATTTGGTAGGACTATAAATGAAAAGAACTCACAGACAAGCAGTGTGGATCAGCATGGCGAGGAAAACAAGGCAATGTAATCATGGAAAGGAAATGAGTTTTATTCAAAAGGAAAACTAGAAGGCAAAAATGTATGAAGTCGTGAAAAATGCATGGTGTATGAAGATGAGCTCTTGCTGTGAAAAATGGATATGGAAATGTCATGCTTTATGGATTTACAATTGGTGGAATTCAAAATCTGCTTCAAAAAGGGAGGTGCAAGGTAGTGGTTGTGGAATTGGATTTGTCTTTAGAATTTTTCATAAATTTAGTCTTTGGAAGACCAATTGTCATCACAATGTAATCTCCTTATGATCACTTGATTATTCTGTAACCTGTAAAAAAAACTTGGCAAAAAGAAAACATAAGTGTGTTCAAGAAGAAGTGGCCATTTCCTTCATGATTCTTACGCAAAAATTTCATACCAAATAAAACAAATTAAGGACAATCAAAGTGTTGAAATTGACTTAATCATGATATTAATATCAATCCATTTTTTTTTTAAATAACCATGAAAAGTAATACTCCCTGTTTTTGTCAGATGAAATATGCTTGGCAAAAGGATTGGCATTAGAAAGATCTGTTGTGTTCTGCATATTAGTATGTGATATAAAAGCATTCAGCATGAATATTTAATGCCAACTTGAAGCTATTGAAACAATATAATCATCATTTATAGAATCCTCCAAATATTTGATAAATTGTTCCTCGAAATTTGTTTCCAAGTGTTCCATTTTTTATTTTCAAACTTGCATGAATTTTGTGAATTTTTTTTTTTTTTTTAGTTTTTTTTTTTTTTTAATTTTTTTATATAAAAAACAAAAAATCAAATTTTTTTAATAATATATATATATATATATATATATATATATATATATATATATATATATATATATATATATATATATTTACAATCCAATAAAATGATGTTTCTAATTTTCGATTTTCTTACATTGAAAGGCATATTGTCAATATCAAAATAGAAAATACTATATCTGAGAATCATAGCATGAACGAATCCTACATTGAAAAGCTTAATGTCTTTGCCAAGGGCAATATCATGTGCTACTGCTAGAACGTCATTAATTCTCACACACATGGAAGTAGCTACCTCGTTTACTATTTCTTCTGATAATTCCAATTCAAGCAGAGGAGGTAGTGGCCTCTAGAGGAGAGACGTAGCATTTGCCCATATAAATAAAATAGCTACTAAAAGTAGAAGAATAGAGGAAATAAGTGACAAGAACGTATATCCTGATCTCTCAAACAAATACCATGCAGCAGTAGCAGCAACAAGTACGCCGATACTTAAAACTCTTCTCCTCCATAGCATCACATCATCTGTCATTCCTCCGCCTATACTTCATGAATGGTTTTCTGGCGGTTGAAGAACCGATATTGAGTAGGCGTCACATTGTCCGCAGGAGAATCCACGGTCTCTGGTGCAAGAAGCTCTTATGACTTCTCAATCAGCGTATTAACATCCGATTCCACAGCAAAAGGGATGTCTGACGCATCTGCCATTTTTATTGAATAGGTTTTGAAGAAAACTTGCAAAACCCTGAACGGTCTCTCCTTGCAAAGATCAGACTTCTTGACGCAAAATCTCAACAAAAAAAATTGTTACAGAAATGCAAAACCCTGCCGAAAACAACCTTAGAAATGCTCAATTAATGTAGAGTTACAGCAGAAGCATGATGGTGAGATGGTTAGCCAAGATTGTTATGATGGGAATAGCAAAAATATGTAAAGTGGAGAAGTAGAAAAGCATAATGAATGTAAAAAAACCGTTTTTATTCACGCAACTACCAAAATAAGGTCCCAAAGAACCACGATTTCCTCTTAGACCGTTAGGAATTTAAGCAAATGATTTCTGGGTTATATAACTCATTCTATTATGGAAAAAACCCATGTCTTTGTTTGTCTATATTTTCCCTGGTTTGAGCACAAACTGCTTTTAAAAAGTAACGTTTTTAAGGGGTTGCATTTTGAAGATGATCTTTTTCTCATTCACAAAATTTTTTATTGTCGCATTGCAGATTAGTTCTCCAGCGAGAGTATTTTTATTTGAAATAAATCAATAGATTTTCTGATCTTCCAGATCGCATGAAGCACGGGAAGAGAGCATACTAATATCTTGATTTATTTTTATTTATGCAGGTTAGCGTGGATGGATAAAACACAATTAAGATCTGCAACAAAAAAAATACAATTAAGATCTGCGACAAAACCTTGCATTATCTACACTCTTTCTGCAATGTCACGGGGGCATTTAGACTCTCGGAAGACAAATCTTTCCGATAATCAGGCTCCTGGCTCACCCGTGATACAAAAACAAGACATAGAAATGCAAAGATGTTCCACTGAATTTATTCATGATGATTTATTTTTTGAAAACAAAACTAAAAACTTCTAATGATAACAACTTCTAATGACTTCTAATGAGATCTCATTTTTGTTTTTCTAATCTATTCTACATTAACTTAAAATATTTTTTATTTTCTAAGTAAAAGCATGCTTCCAGTGAAGCCATCTACGGACTAAAAATTCGAACATGCTCACATCAAGATTTAAGAATTTTACATTATGTTTTGCAAGTATGTGAGAATCCTGTCTTAGAGTTGGCTCAAGGTTATTGTCCTTGCTCTCCAAGAAGTACCTGTTCAACATTGTCAAAGCACTCATCTGTAGATGGATTAGTGAGAAATGGGGGGTTTAAAATAAAAACTGAATTTAAATTATCTATGTGCAAAAATGAAAAAAAAAATGCTCCAAACTTTGAACTCCTTTACGAACCTGTTGTCACCAAGTTCCATAAAAACAAATGCATAAAATAAAGACTAAATCCTTTTAGTTGCACTTCCCCGGCAACGGCGCCAAAATGTGTGGTCTAAAATGCATATGCAAATTAGAGCTTAATTTAATGTCAACCCGGGAAGGTAAACTTAGGAGTGCTTATCTAAAATATATAGATCTAGAAGGACTCCTAATTTGCCCAAAATCTTAAAATCCCCTTACAGGAACATATTCATTAAGATCTCTTTCAATGACTAATTAAGCCTAGATCTAACAATTGTTTGAGATCTATTATTATCTTACAAGAATACTTTCTACAAGATCTCTTCCAACATTAGAACATCTAATAAGAAATTAACAGCTGAAATCAAACAAAAACATAAAGTAAATTATAAACAAATAAGCATGCAAGTGAGGCCATGGGGGCCCTCCATAACTCCACAAGCACACCACTTCAATGGAGACTCAGATGTAGAAGCAAAATTGAAGTATGATCCTTTATTTCAAAATTCTAAGATTACAAAAGCTTCCAGATTACAAATGGAGGAGATTGTGCTCCTATTTATACAATGGGATGAGTAACAACTCATAGTGATCATCCACTAATCTACTTTCCCATTATTACAAAATATGATCCCACAAATCTCTCAAGCATTTTTAACTGCTTTCCCATTATTACAAAATATGATCCCACAAATCTCTCAAGCATTTTTAACTACTTTCCCATTATTAAAAAATATGATCCCTTTGAATCTTCCATAAATCTCTCACATATCTTGGATAAGATATGCCGACCAAATCCTCCATGATTTTCTCCTTAGGAATTGGATAAGATATGCCAACCAAATCCTCCATGCTTTTCTCCTTAGGAATAGGCTTGCATAATTATCTCCTTAATATGCTGGAGGAGATATGGATAAGTATCTTGGAATTAATTCTTCACATATTTCCTACACATCACAAAACTCACATATTCTTGAGATATATATAAAAATATGTACATTTTCTAATAATTAACCATAAATTCACTTGTAATAAAAAAATGAATATTATGGAAAATAAGAAGGTGAAACCCAAATGTATGTATGAAAATGATATGATAAAAGGTTAATGGGAAGATAAGATGTAAGGAAAAGGTGGATGAAAATATGACATTTCTGAGTCCCAACAGGGTCACTGGTAGCAAAAACTGCACAATTCCTAGAGGGAACTGACAGTCAGCTGTTGGGACTTGGTAGCAAAAACTGCGTAATTCCTGGGGGGAATTGATAGTCTGTTGTTGGGAGTTGCTGGCGGGGAAAAATTTGTTGAGGCTGGACTCTTGATCACCTCTGCGCAATTTCCGAGTTGAGTAGACTACTGGGTAGCAAAAAGCTTTCTCATGAAAACTGCGCAATTTTTTAGGTGAGCAGTTGGTCGACTGTCAAGAGGACTAGCTAGAAAATTGTGCAATTTTATAAGGGAGACAGGGACAAGCACTAGGCTTCTATCTAGCCTGTCTGTGCAATTTTCTTAGTCAACGGAGCGGGTAAGGTCAATAGCCTCTGTGCAATTTTTGAGGTGAGTCAGTCTCGCGATAGCTACTGAGTCAAACTCTCTAGATGGCCAACATGAAGGTTGCTTGAATTTCTTGCGGGCAACGTGGCTTGAAAAGACTTGCTTGTTGCTTCTGTGCTTTTCCAAGTGACAGTTGATCAAGTCAATGGTGGGGTGATGGTCTGGCTATCAGGGGGGAGTCCGGTCGTCAGAACTTCAACAAAAATGACTAAGTGTGTGAACGAGTGAAAGATGCAAATGTGATCTTACCAAGACACACCAACATGACTTGATGACAAGATGACTCAAACCATCTAGGCACACATGCTCAACATGATTGACCGAAGGTGTGAGTGACACTTGTGATTGATCATTGATCGATTGTGATGATGCTTGCACGATAGTGAATGTGACTCTATGTGTGAGTGCGACAAATGTTTTCACAGTGAACACAAAGAGTACACACAAAGAGAAGACTTTGAGCATGACCAAAACATGGTTGCAAGCATGACTTTGAGATCAACATGCAAACAATTGGGTGAAATTAACAAGCAAGGTGGATGTGAAGACTCACACGAGCTCACGGAGTGAACCCGAGTGCGTTCAGACATCAAGTGAAACTCTCAAGGGAGGCTACAAAATTGGTTGGATGCCAAAATTTTGGAGGGTGGTTGTAACCACTACAACACTTGGCGACACATTGGTAGAACTTTAGCTTCTCTATTTTGGTTCATTGATAGCATAGGGCCTTGGTCTTTCAGGGAGTATTGAATTGTTGTGTTGGTTACTTCGGCTTCCCCACTTACCCCATGAACATACATGGTTGACCTTTTGCCACTCAATCAAACAAAATCAAAATTTCAGCTTGATCATAGTGTTTCAAATCCGGGAAGGGTAGATTAGCTCGCGAGTTGAAGATTTTCATAGCATAGTTTTTCATCTCTGGTGTTGCTCCACTGCTATCAATCCTGGATAGTACCTCGACAGATTCACACAGGAACACACACATTGCTCCACTGCTAGCGAGCCTGGTTAGTACCCCGGTGGAGTTGTATGCTTCACCTCTCTGCACATGAAGCCTTTCTCTTATTTTGCCTTTGTATTTTTCAAGAGGAATGTGTATAGGCACTCATTTATTTTTTGGGGCGGAAGAGGGATCTCGACTTATTGAGAGTAGAAGAGGTTGTTCCTTCAGAGAAGCATGTAAGACCTATGACATAGGTTTGCTCATTTAGATTTTCCCCTTCTTTGTTCCTACTAGTTGGATGAGCTTGAACACACAGAGCAGAGGGTTGAGTGCAGGCATGGGGCTTCCCAGTGCGAACACAAGTTCATGGTTGGACCAAAACTTCCCTTTCTAGCGGCTCGTATTTTCCATCAAGACTTCATTGGCCGAAGGGTATAACCAAGCATAGAGAAGACAGACACAATATTGGCCAAGTGTTGTAGTGTCACAAGTCTCTTTTAATTTCAGCCACATACTCTATCTAGAAGCCAGATCATAGTGGTTGGCAACACTTATTTCCAGAAACAAAAATAGTAATATACCAAGCAAGCAAAAAAAACGTAAACAAAAATAGTAAGCAGAAAAAACAAAGTAAAACAAAGATAATAAGAAAAGCAGACAAGATGAAACAACAAGTAGCAAGCGAAGCAACCAATTCAGCAAGCAAACAAACATAAAAACCAGAAAGCAAAGACAAGCAAAAAACAAAACACTACTCCTAGTCCTACGTTAAATGGTCGGGGTTATGTGAAATGAAATTTCTAGTGAAGCCACCATAGGCATACCCAACCTGCAGTCACAAAGATATGAGCGATTAAAATAGATAAAAAAATAGTGTGAAACAAAAAATGAAAAAACTTGAACAACTTGCACATGAGAGAGAAGGTATCGCCTGTGGGCGAAACAATGTGTGAAAACCACCCAACACACATGCTTACCTCTTCCGTGACTACCTTTTTTCAACAAACCTCGGAGGCCTCTTACGAGTGTGTGTTGTTCTGCACCAAGTTTCTTACTGAGTGTGAGCAAGGACTGAAGCTTATTACCTGCAACATGACTCGCCAAGTAATATTGTTCCATCCATTCAATGATTGGATCATAAAATTCGTGATAGTTGTTTTGAAAGATTCATGATCTTTGAGAGGATGGATTCCGAATTCAAGAGAGGGGATCATGATGGAAATTAGATACGGATTGATAAGTCTGGTCATTCTCATCAGTCATGTCAAGACACTGAGGGCCTGCCATAGCCATCAGCATGGGCCGAGGTGCCTCAATTGCTTGACAAAAATCTATGAGAAAAGATGTTACACAGTGAAAATCATAGTGTGAGAAGCAACTTTCATTGGATGTAATGTTGGGAAAATGATAAATTTCATGACAACCACCCAAGGTAGAAGAAAAATCAGACCAGTCGATCGAGATGGCAGATTCTCAGTTTGACACAAACAGAGAAATTTTTTGAACAATCGTGCGAACGCTCTGAATGAGGGAACCAAGTTTGTTGTCTGCTAGACATGATAGAACACCCACCGACAACTGGTGAAAAAGTGCGTAGGCATCATGGTAATCACAGAAATGTAGAAAGGATTCCAGCACTGTGAATCTGTGAAACTAGTTGGGGTGTAGTGAAATGAGAGTAACTTGATTCACGTGATAGGTTGTGTGCTCGTCATCACACATGGAGATTGCTGGTGTGATGAGTGGGTAGATTTGATGTGCGAAATTTGCAAAAAGACCAAGGAGATGATTATGAGAGAGAACATTCGATAAGTATGATTTCGGATGAAGATAGTCTTTGAGATGATAAACTTCGATGTCCAATGATTGAATGAGGGACATACACTCCCAACTCAAATTGGATGTAAGAGATGTGCATGAAGACGAGCATGCTGTAACAGACTCGTGGATTCGATCACTAGAAAAAATATGAAATTTTGAAATATCATATCGAGAATAGTAAATATTCTTTACACGGGGATCCATGTTGAATGCAACCATGCAGATAGACGGATTGTGCATGAGAAACGAGATCTGATTTGGTTTGGTGGGCTTACCAAAGTCACGAGGTCCTGACATAACAATCAACGAACGTTGAAGTGCCTCGACTCCCTGGCACGTCCTGGAACTTTCAAAAATTGAAAGATTGTATCTTGAGATGTGAACTAGATCATTCATGGCTTGAGGATGGTTGTTGTTACTGATTTCAAAACTGCTCTCAGGATGACAGCCATCTCTGTCATAGGCTTCATCAAAATTTTTAGCAAGCTGACTTAACAAGATGTCTTCATGCAACACACAAGATGATGATGAGTGGGAAGATTCCTGTGTGTTGAGACTATTTTCATCATGGGCAACCTCATTGCCTTGTGTTGATCAAGGAGGTTACTCATAATATGAAGAAGCAAGAGAACGTGGAATATATCCAACACATGTTGATGCACTATGAATGATAGGACACACGAGCGAGTGAGGTGTATAGGAAGCTTCGATATGGATGCTTTCTTTGACTGGTGTGCACTCCATAACTGAGTTAGAGTGTACATGAGATGAACATAGATCATATGATGTGCTTGGTCATTCATCACAACATACGGAAGTGTGGGAGTGATGACAACCCAAGATTGGAAGTTAATCGAAAGAATTGATTGTGCATGATGTTTCACCAAGATTCATGGATCGAGAACCAATCAAGAATGGAGGATCAATGTTTTGAGAGGAATTGATTGTGTCTTCACCATCCCGCTCCTTTGCTTGTATGATGAGACTACCTTGCACATGAATACAACTTGAGCCAGCAACTCAAGAATCAAGAGAGTGCGCACAACTAGCTTGTGAAGCAGATCGTTCAAGCGAGTCATGGTGCAAGGAGTCATGGCTTGAAGATGATGGAGGATGGCAGAGATGCAGATTAGACTCAAGACTTGGGGTATGAATGGTGATGTCCTCTTGCTGAATGGAGGGATGAGTTTTCACCATAAGCTTTCTGAACCATTTTGGAATTTCCTTCGATGGGGTGGGAGACAACTGAGCAGATGGGTTGGGAACATGCTGCGTAGATTTCTCAGCTTTGCAACCACTGCGAGTGGGCACCCTCTTAAATACATGAGGTGTCTTGTGATCTGTGAGAGTCAAGGAAGAAGGAAAATCAAGAGGTTCACCATTTCGGGAGACATGAACCAAGCATTTCAGCTCTTGGCTCATGAATTCAAGGTCCAAAAACTGCTCAGGAATTTCGTGACATAGGTGAAGGAAGCAGGTAGCAAAGTCCTCAACTGATTTTCCAGGCTTCATTCTTAAACAAGAGATTATTTCATAGACATCTTGGCGGTCACACTCATCGAAGGCTTGATGGAGCTCCTTGAGGAGAGTGAGAAGGGAATGGACGGAAGCAGGTAGGAGGGTATGACACCACCGATTAGCATTACCTTCAAGGGTAAGGAATAATAGTACACAAACAAACTCATTACTATCAATTTCATGAGATTCAAAGAAATGAAGAAAATCAGAAATGTGCTCGGTTGTGGCCGTTTTGTCCTCACCATCAAACTTTAACAAGGACAAGTGATCGAGAATCTCATCGGGGATTGATAACTGATTAAGGGAGAAATGAGAGAAACACCCCTAGAGCACGGATTGTGTATTATTCATGGGTAAGAGGTTCAACCCAGATGTAAGGGATCAACTTGTCATTTGGCCCTCCTTCTAGCGTCAGAATGTTGACGGTGCTAGATCCACGAACATCAGGGGATCACCCCAGTATGAAGTCCCAACTAGATCTCACACCGTTTGGTGTGGGAGTCCCATCTAGTATGATGGCCCAGTTGCCATTATCTTAAGGATTTTATTCAACTCTTGCTTGTCAGAATAGGAGAGTGGTTTACTTTGTCTTCGAGAAGTGAGGTTTGCGTGCCTGGTGAGTGTAAGTGTTACTTGTGTCAATGGTTCTTTCACTGCCTATGGACATGGTGAGAGAGTGTTCCAAGTCGATTGGGAGTAGTCCCAATGCTACTAGGAACACACAACACAAAAGGATTCTGGTGGAGTAGTCCACATAGATGCGGTCGTCACAACACACAAGGGAAGATAACATGACAATGCTAAGTGGATTAGTCCACAAAATTGCAACGATTGTTTACAACAAGTTTTATGTGAAAGGTCTATCTGATGTCCGGGAGAGTAGTCTACCCAGGTGAGACAATGTTAACAACATATACAACACATTTCCATTAATAGATTATGTATTACAACAAGTGAAATAGTTCAAATGTAGAACACAGGTCAAAGCAACATGCGTCACAAGTGTCAAATATTAATCTTACAATAGTTACAACATACATCACTAACCTCATGTGAGAGGCATTGGAGCCACTACTTACTCCACAAAGGAACGATTACAAACTCTCTTGGCTATGTGGGAGGAGCTGAGGTGAAAATTCCTTTGCATGTACAAATGAGGGGGCATTTATAGCCAAGGGTGAAACTGACCCTTGTGGTTTTTCAACTACCCTCATGACTGTTTGAATTCCATGACTTTTTGACTTTACATGACTCTTAGTACAACAAGTGGGTCTCTTGGACTTCCACGTTACATTACATTGATTGACTACATGGCCCACAATATAGATGTGGACGACATGACTCATGACATGACTCGACATGACAGTGCTGGTAAATTCGTGTTGCTGTTGGTATGCATGTTGAGTTGCAATGCTGCTGGGTGATGGATGTCTTCATGGTGTGTCACAGCTTTGCCTCCGCATGGCAAAGTGCACAAAGTCTTCGATGGTCATTGGTTTGCTTGGTGTTTATTTAGCACGTTACTCCTTGCTTGTATGTTGGAAGGCTTAATAGCCTCATCTATTCATGAAAGGTGCATGTTCATCCATTCATCCGTCCGTGAGAACATCTTGCATGTTTGCTCATCCATTCGTCTGTAAACACATCTTTGCATGATTATATGTTCGCGAGCACATCTCTTCACATGCATCATTCATTCGTCTATTGCTGAACCTGTCCTTCTGCATGTGATCCCTTCGTTCATCCCATTCATCGTTGCGCCATGTTTGTTGGTGTACCTGTATCTATAGTCACTCATGAGGAGATGACATCAAATCCAAAAACCTCCTAGTCTACCATGATACATGGTCATTTTGGATGCAGGTGACCGAGAGAGGCAACAAGGCTGTGAGGAGGGATGATGGCTCTAGGAACTTCTGATGAAAACTGCATAAGAGTCACTAAGTGATGAGGATGGGAAATCCGAGATGACAGTGATTGTCTGTGAGGTTTGGCTCAGTTGGAAGGAAAAAATGTGCAAAGTTTGGGAGGAACAGTCCGGGCTACGGAGAGGCAGCATAGAAAGAATCTATGCATCTTTTGGAACGAGCGGGTAGCGGGGTTCGACAACAAACTTTGTGCAATTTTCCTGGAGGAACAGGTTGGGCTGCATGGAGGATCAGAAGGTAGAAATTGTGCAATTTTTTTGAAGGAGCGGGCCGGGAGCTTGGAAACCAAAACTGCGCAATTCTTGGAGGGAACTAGAAATTGGCTGCTAGGTCATTGGCGGCAAAAACTATGCAATTCTTGGAGGTAACTGGTAGTTAACTGCTGGGTCACTGGAAGCAAAAACTACACAATTCCTAGAGGGAACTGCCAGTCAGCTGCTGGGTCTTGGCAGCAAAAAACACACAAATCCTGGAGGGAACTGGCAGTATGCTGCTGGGAGATGTTGGCAAGGAAAACTTTGTTGAGGTTGGGAGGATGGCCTACTGATCACCTCTGTGAAATTTCTAAGCTGAGTGGACTACTGGGCAGCATAGAGCTTGCTCATGAGACCTGCACAATTTTTTGGGTGAGCAGTCGGTCGACTGTTGGGAGGACTAGCTAGAAAATTGCACAATTTTCTGAGGGAGATAGGGACAGGCACTGGGTGTCTGTCCGGCCTATTTGCGCAATTTTCTCAGTTAGCAGAGTGGGAAGGTTAGCATCCTCTTTGCAATTTTTGATGGGAGTCAGTCCCAGGGTGGCTTCCGAGTCAAACTCTCTAGATGGCCAACATGAAGGTTGCTTGAATTGCTTGTGAGCAGCACGGCTTGAAAATACTTGCTTGGTTCTTCTGCACATTTTCGGGTGACAGTTGATCGAGTCGATGGTGTAAGAATTTACAGGGTAAGTTCCTCTGACAGAACACCAAAAGGACACCGCTCACAAACAGATCACAGATCAATACACCAGTATTTTGACGTGGTTAAAACCCTTAGAGAGGGAAACAGTCCACGGC
>APFE030257098.1:34639-118156 GCA_000404065.3 Pinus taeda
GATCAAGTGTCGGTAATACCGAGGAGAGAATGAACCGTCGGATCACTACATATCGTGACCGTCGGATTGTAAGTTACAAAATGTACAACGGTAAAGAAACACACTTTACCTAACTCTATACCTAACTCTATACTAGACCAAGTTGAACTTAACTATTTCCTATGTGTCGGAATATCCTAACAGATGGCGGGGTGATGGTTCGGCTATCGGAGGGGAGTCCGATCATCAGAACTTCAGCAAAAATGACTAACTTTGTGAACGAGTGAAAGATGCAAATGTGATCTTACAAACCCACACCAACATGACTTGATGACGAGACGACTCAAACCATCCAGACACGCATGCTCAACATGACTGACCGATGGTATGAGCGACAAGCGAAACACTTGTGATTGATCGTTGATCAATCGTGATGACGCTTGCGCAATAGTGAATGTGACTCTGTGTGTGAGTGCAAGAAATGTTTTCACAGTGAACACAACAAGTACACACGAAGTGAAGACTTGGATCATGACCAAAACATGGTTGCAAGCATGACTTTGACATCAACATGCAAACACTTGGGTGAAATGAACAAGGAGGGCGGATGTGAAGACTCACATGAGCTCACAGAGTGAACTCGAGTGTGTGCATCCATCAAGTGAAACTCTCAAGGGAGGCTCCGAAATTTGTTGCAGGCGAAAATTTTGGAGGGTGGTTGTAGCCGCTACAACAATTTCATCAGTGAGTTAAATCGACTATTGCATTATTAATTCATTAATAATCCAGTATGCAGTAAAGAACAGATAAATCATATCACTTAAGCAACACACATAGAACACCAAAATTTTAGGTGGAAACCCAATGTGGGAGAAAACCATCGTTGTCGATGTCTTTGTCTTCTTTCTTATTATATATATAAAATCTTCATTACATTTTGTACTTGTGTAGACCCTTACTAGAACACAGGAACCCACCTGCAGGAGGCCATAACCTCCACTTGTTCTCCAACACCAACTGGAAGGGAGCGACAACCTCCAAATCTTGTTTACCGGCTCCTACCCCCTCACTAAAGGATGCAACCCTTGAAACCTTGTGGACCACATTTCATAATATTTGATGTCAAACAACCTGTAGGCCACCTTTCGTCAAATTTTCATACTTGACCCACACCAACAATAAGCCCAAATGAAATATGAAAAACTGAAATATTGAGTCACAAAAAGTGAACCATTGAATCACTGTAAACCAACTGAATCTCTAAAGCAAAAAGATAATAAATACAGAATCCAATTAGAAAAAAATGAACTTCAAAATATATACATGATTGTTCTTAAGAGAACCTGCATATATACATGCTAACTCTACATAAAACTCATGTACACATCTCAGATTATTGAATCATTTAGCTAATTGAATCATTGTAATACCGAATCAAGTATTGAACCAATCATAGATCATTAAACCATACCTAGTCACACTAATGAATAGTTCAATCAAACAACACTTCCAGATACATATCATGCTTATTAAGGCATCATTGACAAACATCAACAAATATAATTAACATCATCAACTATCATCATCAAGCAACACTACAAATCCTCACCAGATCTAGAATATATACATGATTGTTATTAAGTAGACAAACATATATACATTCTTATCTTGTGCAACACCCGTTTATAGATCTCAACATACTGCAAATAAAAAATAAAAAAAATAATATATATATATATATATTATATATATATATATATATATTATATATATATATATATATATCTTATATCTATATCTATATCTATATCTATATCTATATCTATAATATATATATATATATATATATATATATATATATATATATATATATATATATCTTAGAATATATATGCGAATCAACAAAAGCAGATCCACGTATGTACGCAACTATTCGGAAGCAAACTAGCGTACAAATATTAAATCATTGAAAAATACCTTTGTTGCAACCACAAGTCACATGTTGTAACCTTCATTTTACACATTCATATTATATCATCATTACAACCATAGATCTATCATTGTTAGCTAAAATAATAAATAGATTAAGCAAGTGTATTCATTAGTCTTTACTACACTTTGAAATTTATCAGATCTGAGTCATACCCTTGCTCCATGCAGGTGCAAACCTATTTTAGATCAAATAATATATGAATAACTCATTAACTAGCATACTCAACACCTTGATCTCCATCTCCTTATATAGATTTTTCCTTAGCCAAACCTTAGGTAAATCTTTTGGTAAAGT
Organism: Pinus taeda; assembly: GCA_000404065.3. Taxonomy (NCBI): domain Eukaryota; kingdom Viridiplantae; phylum Streptophyta; class Pinopsida; order Pinales; family Pinaceae; genus Pinus; species Pinus taeda. The sequence goes on from APFE030257098.1 coordinate 36,906, forward strand.
CGTTAGTATTTTTTGACGGGATCAAATGAAAGTTGTCACTCCAATTCCTATAGGCCAATACCATGGTAATGATGCTTGGTATCCATATTTCCATGGTTCAGATTTTGTACATGAATTTTACTCACAAGACCTGCGTATGTATGTGACCCTTCTTCTCAAACTTCACTTTTGTCATTCATTTGTAACTGAACTGCCATAATCTTTAACATTTGTACCATTTATCTACTTTAGTTCCACAATTATATAATTATCACATTGTTGACATCAAGTACAACTCTATTAAGAAAGTTGCCATTAGGGACAACACTTTATCCGTAATCCCAACAACTTTTATATGTTTAGTAGATTCATCTACTTTTGAATTCTTACCTATCCAAAAAATAAATTTCCGTCTACTATATTTTCCACTTGCTATGCAATGAAATTGGTATCTTCTAAAAACATTCCAAAATACTCATAGATACAAAATATATTTGAATAAAATAATTCAAAAGAAGACATAGTGATTAACCTATGCTTGATGGCCTAGCTTTACCTTTGTTCTTAGTTGTTTATGTTGCTTCCCTTTGTTCTAGATGAACTTGTTCAGATGCTTGATTCGAATCCACTACTTCCTTTGTATCCATGCTTGTGTAGGATCCTGTCGCTCCCCTATTGCCTTATGGTTCCAATATTTTCAAATGGAGGTCCAAAATTGCAACCTTTGCTTCCATTTTGGCCGAGAAATTGTTTATATTACTATGCATCAACTCATTCTTTTGGTTAAGAAGTGACCAATGGGATTTTTCTCCGTAGCCACCATTTAACCTTGTTAATTGAGAAAAGTTAGGATACGTTCCATATTCATTATTACATAATCAAGATGACAGTTGTTTCTTTCATGCTCTTTGACTAGAGAAGTTTTCAAGTCTCCCTCCATGCCCCGATTTGCTCAAAAAAATGCTTTCACTCCTGTGAATTCTTGTTTCCCATTGCAGACTCCTACATTGAGTAGAATAGTCATGCCTAATGTATATAATATTTCACCTTGGTTTCCTTCTCCTGTCAAACAATGCACTCGTTCTAAGCCTTTAAATAAGTTTCCCAACCTTATTCATTCCACAACCCAAACATTCATTGTTTGTTTCTTCCTTATAAATACTCTTAACTATCACCATTAAATCACTGCATTTCAAGCATGCTCTCCTCATCTTGTTGAAGGGATTAATATGTTGTGAAATCCACTTGCATTCATTATAAATAACACCATACCACCAATTGTCCCTCTCCTCATGTTCATGCAAAACCACGCCTAGGTGTTTGAGAGGTCTTGAGCATGTTTTACATTGTTGAAGATTCGTCGTTTTGTAAAATATGCATTGGAATGATTCCAAGATACCTGAGGGTGAGGACATGTAGTGACATGAGGCTAATGAACCTCTCGATGAATTACCCTACTAACTTTTCCTTCTCCGTTCGATTTGCGAATTGCTTGAAATTTCATTTCTATATTCATGGTAAAGGCTTAAGGTTCCATGACTATGATATTGAGCCATCATTGTTTCTGGGAAAACTAGTGTCTTGTCGAACGACTAGCCCTCTAGATTTGGCAGCTATCCTAGAAAAAACAGTTTAAACCAATTCAATGATTTCTTCTATGTGCAATAGATAAGAGAAAGATAATGGAACCAACTTGGAACTTCTGCTTAATCCCTTGCTTGATCTCTCCCCCCCTTGACAGAGCTTGCAACTCCTCCCTGTACTTAACCCGCTTGGAGAGTACCTACAGAAACACAGTAACAAAGAACCGTCAAAGCATCTTGATCTATTACAACATAAACATTACAGAATTAGATGTATAATGAACAAATGACAACATTCACAAATGATAACATTCACAATTGCACAATCATATGGAAGAAAACTTGAAGAACTTTATTAAATAGAAGGGAGAATTACAACCTAGTTGTCTGATCCAAAATCATCCTCCCAACATCAATCCCTCTTCACCTCATGAAATAGCCATCACACCAACAATACAATGCTCCTTCTTCAATTACAAACTATCAGCACTTCCTTGCAATTCACAATATTCCAGCCTCCAGATCTCTTAGATGAGGGATCTATTTATAGATGTGTGCAAGGGTGTGAGTCATCTATGGGGTTTTGATTAGTGTCATTCCACTTGTTACAATTGGTTCCACTTGGATATTTCTTGGATTTCTTACTCATCCCTGGGAAAATTTGGAGAGGCAAGTGTCATAGGAGAAGTTTCTAGAAGATTCCATGAGCAACCACCTAGCAAACTGTCTCGGACATTTGTCCATCCTCGCCCATCGCATCGTATAGAAGGCCTAATTAGTATGCATCACACCTGGGCAGTGTAACATTTAGTATGCATCACACCTAGCCAATGTAGCAATCAGTCTGGTTCAGTTTAGGCCATTTCTGAATGGTTTCTCAGGGAGAACTTTTGGGGAATAATGTAATCAGGTGACCATGTTCTTTTAGGGTATGAAACAACTCTTTTAGGGGTTGAAGAGCTCTAGTTTATGGACATATAAGTTTGGGGTTGATGTGCCCAAATATGTCTATAACAGTTGTCCCCTAAAGCATGAAGTCATAAATCTTGATGTCGGGTGAAATGCTTTATCATGAGGATCCGAGGTTTTGAACTGGAAGGTGACCTGCATAAGTTACAATAGAATACATCATCATAAAATAAATTTTCATGATCTAGCTGAGGTAGGCATTCCCATGCTCAGCTTTATAAATTCATTTCATGTACTTATATTAGATAGTCGTCTGTAGATGCAGACTGGTGATTATTCAGATGTAGAGTCATCATCCTTGGTTCATATGACCATCTGTGCAACGTCTTTTTATATTTGATGTTTTTATATCCCTGAATATATCGCAGCCCAGATGGATGAAACTAGATCTGAGGTCTTCAAACTTGTTCAATCTTCACCCGATGTACAAGTCAATCCATGTGAAGAGATGTTCTGAAGTCGAACATGGAAAGACATCGCTTGATTACCAGCCAATAATGTGAGTTGTTAACAGACGCGAGAGGAATCACCGATAATGATAATGACCCTCAAGGTACTACAGTACAATTCATGTGGTGTGAATATATGATCCGATGTCAAACACCACACAAAATCTTTCGGTCGAAGGCCATTGATGTCAACCTATCGCCGGAAGTGAGAAACTTGCCATTGAGGCATGCAAGCTTCAAAGCACTGAAAGGGGTGTTTCTATGTCAACTTCTTGGATAATGAGATGATGTTGACAAGAAGCGACCCGTCATATGAGGGCCTTAATGTATCCCACATCTACAACACGAAACGAAGAAAATGATTTCTGGAGGTGAAAACGATTTGACGACACAAGGTTTAGGAATGGCGGTCATGAAAAATGAAGGTTGAAGGTATTGCAGTGGATGAGGCATTAATTGGATTGTGGTTTCTCAACTGAATGACTTCTCTTGAACATGTCAGTGACATTGAGATGGATTAGTATCGTTAACCCCAAAATATGGATGGTGGGAAAGACCAATGGTGAGATGACCAGTGAACGAAATAACCCAAGCCGACTCAATAATGGTGATGGAGTGAAAGTGCCATGTTCAAGAGCGACTTGCTACCATAAATTCTTCAAGTTTTTTCCATTTTTCTCCAGTCATTGCTAACCAGTACCTCTTTATTTTTTTCAAGCTTGAGGAGGATAACATATGCTTGTTCTATAATTTTCCCTTCGGGCAAACCTATCGCTATGTTTTAACGAGTCTAGAGATAGTGAAACTCGGTCTTGTCTAGAATGGATAGGTTTGTCGCTATTGTTTTAACGAGTTTAACAACAAGGATAACTCAGTCCTTTTCATGTTTAGAGAGTTTGAAAAGGGACAAAAAGAAAACTCCAGAAGTTATTTTTCGTAAAATAATCCCTTAGGTCTGAAAAAGGATAAAATAATACAAAAGGGATGACTTTTCCGATCACTTTAACGAGCCGAAAAAGACAAGCACTTGAAATTTTTCCTGAGATAATCCCTCAAGTCTAAAAAAGATTAAAATATATAGGAGGGATGGCATTCCCAATCACTTTAACGAGCTGGAAAGGCCAATTTCTCAAAAATATTTTCATATTTAATGAGTCTGAAAAGAGTTTAAAGGGGACTCAATTTTGAGGAACGAGTGGTGTCTAGGGTAGCAACTGGTTCCGGGTAATCTTGGAACTTCTCAAAACATGGTGAATTTTGTGAAGAGGCTGGCTAATAATACCACTCATCACAACTATTCCTCAAAAAGGGTAAAACAACCAAGTGAGAGCATATGATCGGCGAAAGGGATGGGGGTGATGAGAGGTACACAACCAAGGCTCAAAAGGCTGATAGAATGGCAATGACAAAGGTTATTTAGCTCGTGGATTCATTTTTTGACAAGCTTGAACTATGGGGAACTATGCTTGGATTCGGTTTCATTTTTTTACAAGCTTGAAACGAAAAAACTACGCTTGTGGTCAGTTTCATTTTTACACAAGCTCGAAATGACAAAATTATGCTTGAATAAGTGGTCAAACATGTTCAATTCACTATTTAGCACATTATATTCTTTCGTTAGTTGTTCAACCTGCTCAAAACTCCATCAAATTGATTAGAAATACATATATATGGATGAAAAATGAATTAAAACTAACATTTTACTTGAAGTACGTGAATAGTAAATATAAAAGTAGTTTTACCTTTCACTTTCATCATTTCATTTCAAATTTGGGATTTTGGAGCTCTGGAGTGGTTTTCCCCCTCAAATTTCACCAGTTGATTTCAGGAGATCCTGTGGACCATTTTCCGTGTCGTCAGGACCAAGTAGGAGCTATCCCTACTAGCCCTCTAGGTTTGGCAGCTACCTTAGAAACAACAATTTAAAGCAATTCAACGATTTCTTCTATGTATAACAGATAAGAGAAAGATAGTGGAACCAACCTGAAACTTATGCTTAATCCCTTGCTTGATCTCTCTCCCCCCTTGACAGAGCTTGCAACTCCTCCCCGTACTTAACCCACTTGTAGAGTACCTGTAGAAACATGGTAACAAAGAACCATCAAAGCATCTTGATCTATTATATCATAAACATTATAGAATCAGATATATAATGAACATACAATATCATTCACAAATTGTAACATTCACAATTGCATAATCATATGGAAGGAAACTTGAAGAACTTTATTAAATAGAAGGGAGAATTACAACCCAGTTGTCTGATCTAGCATCATCCTCCTAGATTCAATCCTTCTTCACCTCATGAAATAGCAATTTCACACCAACAATACAATTCTCTTTCCTCCTTTACAAACTATCAGCACTTCCTTGTAATTCACAATATTCCAGCCTTTAGATCTCTTAGACGAGGGATCTATTTATAGATGTGTGCAAGGGTGTGAGTCATCTTTGGGGTTTTGATTAGTGTCATTCCACTTGTTACAATTGGTTCCATTTGGAGATTTCTTGGATCTCCTCCTCATCCCTGGGGGAATTCAGAGAGGCAAGTGTCATAGGAGAAGTTTCTAGAAGATTTCATGAGCAACCACATAGAAATCTGTCTCATACAGTTGTCCATCCTCGCCCATCGCACCCTATAGAAGGCCTAATCAGTATGCATCACAGCTAGGCAGTGTAACACTTAGTATGCATCGTACCTGGTCAGTGTAGCAGTCAGTATGGTTCAGTTTAGGCCATTTCTAGATGGTTTCTCAGGTGGAACTTTTGGGGAATAATGTAATCAGATGACCATGTTCTTTTAGGGTATGAAACAACTCTTTTAGGGGTTGAAGAGCTCTAGTTTATTGACATATAAGTTTGGGGTTGATGTGCCCAAATATGTCTATAACAGTTGCCCCCCTAAAGCATGAATTCGTAAATCTTGATGTCGGGTCAAATGCTTTATCATGAGGATCTGATGCATAAGTTATAATACAATACATCATCATAAAATAATTTTTCATGATCTAGGTGAGGTAGGCATTCCCATGCTTAGCTTTATAAATTCATTTCATGTACATAGATCAGATAGTCGTCTGTAGATGCGGACTGGTGATTCTTCAGATGTAGAGTCATCATCCTTGGTTCAGATGACCATCTGTGCATCATCTTTGTACATTTGGTGTTTTTATATCCTTGAATATATTCCAGCCCAGATGGATGAAACTAGATCCGGGGTCTTCAAACTTGTTCAATATTCACCCGATGTACAAGTCAATCCATGTGAAGAGATGTTCTGAAGTCGAACATGGAAAGACATTGCTTGATTAACAGACGCGAGAGGAATCACTGATAATGATAATGACCCTCAAGGTACTACAGTACAATTCACATGGTGTGAATCTATGATCCGATGTCGAACACCATGCAAAATCTTTCGATCGAAGGCCATTGATGTCAGCCTGTTGCCGGAAGTGAGAAACTTGCCATTGAGGCATGCAAGCTTCAAAGCACTGAAAGGGGTGTTTCTAAGTCAACTTCTTGGATAATGAGCTGATGTCGACAAGAAGTGACCCATCATAGGAGGACCTTAATGTATCCCACATCTACGAAATGAAATAAAGCAAATGATTTCTAGAGTTGAAAACGATCTGACGACACAAGGTTCAAGAATGGCGGTCATGAAAAATGAAGGTTGAAGGTATTGCAGTGGATGAGGCATTAACTGGATTGTGATTTCTCAACTGAATGACCTCTCTTGAACATGTCAGCGACACTGAGATGGATTGGTAGCGTTAACCCCAAAAGATGGATGGTGGGAAAGACCAATGGTGAGATGACTGGTGAATGGAATAACCCAAGCTGACTCAATAATGGTGATGGAGTGAAAGTGTCATGTTCAAGAGCGACCTGCTACCATAAATTATTCATGTTTTTTCCCTATTTCCCTAGTCATTGTTGACCGATACCTCTTTATTTTTGTCAATCTTTAGGAGGATAACATATGCTTGTTCTATGATTTTCCCTTCGGACAAACCTGTCGCTATGTCTTAGTGAGTCCAGCGATAGTGAAACTCGGCCTTGTCTAGAATGGACAAGTTTGTCGCTATTGTTTTAACGAGTTTAACGACAAGGATAACTCGGTCCTTTTCATGTTTAGAGAGTTTGAAAAGGGACGAAAAGAATACTCCAGAAGTTCTTTTTCGTAAAATAATCCCTTAGGTTTGAAAAAGGATAAAATAATACAAAAGGGATGACTTTTTCGATCACTTTAACAAGCCAAAAAAGACAAGCTCTCGAACTTTTGCGTGAGATAATCCCTCAGGTCTGAAAAAGATTAAAATATACCAGAGGGATGACATTGCCAATTACTTTAATGAGTTGGAAAGGCCAATTGCTCGCCAATATTTTCATATTTAACAAGTCTGAAAAGGGTTTAAAGGAGACTTGATTTTGAGGAACGAGTGGTTTCTAAGGTAGCAACTAGTTTCGGTGAATTTGGAACCTCTCAAAACATAGTGATTTCTGTGAAGAGTTTGGCTAATAAGACCACTCATCGCAATTGTTCCTCAAAAAGGGTAAAACAACCAAGTGAGAGCGTATGATCGGCCAAAGGGATGGAGGTGATGAGAGGTACACAACCAAGGCTCAAAAGGCTGATAGAATGGCAATCACAAAGGTTATTTAGTTGAAGGTGGGTTCATTTTTTAACAAGCTTGAACCATGGGGGAACTATACTTGGATTTGGTTTCATTTTTTTACAAGCTTGAAACGAACAAACTACGCTTGGGGTCAGTTTCATTTTTACACAAGCTCGAAATGACAAAATTATGCTTGAATAAGTGGTCAAAGATGTTCAATTCACTGTTTAGCACATTATATTCTTTCATTAGTCATTCAACCTGCTCAAAACTCTGTCAAGTTGATTATAAATACATATATATGGATGAAAAATGAATTAAAACTAACATTTTACTTGAAGTACGTGAATAGTAAATATAAAAAGTAGTTTTACCTTTCACTTTTATCATTTCATTTCAAAATTGGGATTTTGGAGCTCTGGAGTGGTTTTCCCCCTCAAATTTCACTAGTTGATTTCGGGCGATCCCGTGGACCATTTTCCGCACCATCAAGACCAGATAGGAGCTATCCCTAAGCTCTTCATTTTCATTCCATCTTTTCTTGATTTTGAGCTAGTTTTTCCACTTTTCTGTGCCCCTAGGGTTTGAAAAATTTGTTCCTCAACCATCGCACCTAGCCTATATCAAAATGTGCAGTGCTTATTGAGTTGTACATTGGCGAGTCAGTATGCATCTTACCTTTCTCAAAGGGAGGGTGCGATGGGCGCAGAAAGGCAACTTTACACAATGTTTTTCATCAAATGTTTGCCTGTTTTTGCTCAAATTTGGATCCTAACTCATCTTTTGTCTGCATTTTAGATATTTGTTGGATCAATATGGTTGTCACATGGTGTGAACGAGAACATGAAGAGGAGGACATGATTACTTTACATGACCAGGGCACAGTTGATGCCTTAAGAAACTGTAGCTTGCTGAAGTTATTTTGCATATCCAGCATGAGGCAACATATCAGTTTGTTATAGTATTTTCTCGATGCTTGGGATCTGATTGACTAGGTATTCCAGATCATAGGTAAATCTATTCCATTGATGATCAAGGACATTTACTTTTTGACAGGATTGTCGAGGCGTGGTGCCCCTCTTTCACTATCAGGATTCACTCATGGGGGTGAATCCATGAAAGATTACATTCGTCAATTCTGTAGGGATGGATCTTAGTCTAGTAGAGATGGTAAGATCAATATCCGGGATGTCATTGATCGGCCCTTGAGGACCATTTTATTTACCTTTGCTAGATTGGCTGGCAGCATGACCTTACATTTGGCGAACAGATCTTACATGCAGTATGCTCTGGAATGCCTGGAACTGAAGGTGTTCAGTTGGTGTGAGGCGATACTTCCTGTCATAAAAGAAAAACTCTCCAAAGTAAAGAATGGAAGAACCAAGAATTTTTGCTATGGATCCATATTGACTGCTTTTTCTTTGGAGAGGATTCCACTGATGCAGCCTCAGAACATTTCACTGGGATTGCTAGCACCTAGGGAACAACAGATGCAAAGATGGGTTGATCTTATGGCCAAACATGTCGGCCAGTCACAAATTTCCCTTCTCTGATGCCTTTTTCAAGTGGTTCAACTGCCAGGAGATGGTAATTGTGTAGTATCCATACGTCGGGATGGATTTATGAGGTGACCCGGATTTGGCATTACCAGCTGGCGAGCAGTGGAGCACTATAGGTAAAATGATTCGACAACATCTTTGTTTTTTAGTTTTATAATGTTTTTGTGTTTTTGATGTTACCAAGACTAATAAAACTCATATGTGTGTGCAGATATTGGACCAGTGCGACCAGTGGCATTCCCATGGGCAGCAGATGACGCTCCAGCAGGAGAGGTTGTAGGGAGGGCATTCCTTCGGGATCTAGACATATCAAAGACCCTGGTAGTGTTGCAGGATCAGGTTGAGGGCCTCACTTTTGGCATTTAGGATGTTAGGACTGATGAGTTACCTTTGAGGTTACAACGCCATACTACTAGCGTGCTGAGTTGTTGGACTAGGTTCCTGCGCATGATAGCACAGGTAGTGACATGTTATCACCAGCATCACTAGTCTAGGATGCTTTTCTACATTCATTTTGAGTTTTTTGGTCAGATGACCGATTTTTCCTTAGACACAAAACATTTTGTAAAAACTATAAACAACTATCTATTTTTGATTTTCAGAGTTTTATTTTGGCTAAGTGATGCAATCCTGATGCAAATGTTGATGTGAAATGCTTTCTTTACAAATGCTGCAAATGTCTATTTAACACATAGTTTGCTAATGAATCAGTCAATGTGTTTAGGTTTTTGGAAATGTGTTGATAATGAATGGAATCAAAATGTCTTTCCAAAATCCTGATGGTTTCTCAGACATGTTTAGTATATCCAAAATATTTCTTAGCAATTCAACAGGAACTTGCGATGAAGGATTATTAAAAGAACCAAACTCTGGAGTAGAAGGATACAAATGAATCCTAGTTCCAAGATGTAATGAGGTACTAGATGGAGGATCCTCTACTATCTCCTCTATAGTAATCATACCAGGTGGAAGAGGTAGACCGTCAGGTCCGTAAACGATTTCTGGAGCCGAAGAAGGTATAGCTTTTGCAATGACAGATATTGGAGGGGTGACACCTTCTGAATTCTGAAACTCAACTTCCAAATGTTCAGGCAAGTGAACTTCAGTCATAAAGGGAGGTTCTTAAACAACTACTGGTTCGAATGTAGCCTCGGTTTGGACTGAGATGGGTTCTGGGTCAACTCTAGATGGAGTTGTTTCAGGTATAGAAGTGTCTACCGTTACACTAGGATCAGTTCTAATGTCCTCTTGTAACTGCAGAACTTCTTCTCTAAAGGAAGATGTACCAGAAATGATCGGAGTAATTGTAGTCTCTGACAATGTTGAAACAAAAGTTTCAAATAAACCAGATGAATTGGACTCAGTTAAACGGGACTGTTTTTCCCAGATTATCTTCGCTTCTTGAGTCAAAGACGATTGACTCGCTAGTCTTCGCGAACGACATGGTTTTGATTGACTTTATTCCACGATTGTGGATTACTTGATCAACTCAAAATTAAGGGGAAAATGATGTTATTCTGAATTCAATTAATTTTAATGATGCTTTGACACAACTTTGTTTTTTTAGTTTTTAAGAGTCAAGAAAAAGCTAAAGATGACTCTAGTCTCCTTCGATTTTTAATGAGCCTGAAGTGACAAGTGCTCAGATGGACCTTTTCTTTTAAAGAGTTGAAAAGGAACGAAAGTGACCGCTTTGGAAAATATAGACAGAGGGAATACCAAACCTATCGCAAAAATGCAATATACACCTTGGTGATAAATTAAAGAGAAATTACCAAGGACTTATGTACGACAGTCAATTTTCCCGAATGGTATGTTCAGTGCATTGTGATCAATAAGGCGGCAGACTCGACTTCCTATGGATAAAGGATATAAGCCTATTGTGGTCTCTCAATATATATGCGACAGTACGGGGAGCACAAGTCCGTGCTAGCACTTGTCATATCAAGGAGGAGGAATCACCCAACCTTCAATGAAAACGATAGTTACTAGTTTTTATGACACCGGAACACGTCTCTAGCCTAGACCTCTAGATGTGTTGCGTTAAGTTCCAAAGTGTTGTTAGGTTCATTGAAATTTATTTTAGAGTTGATCTTGTTTAAAGTTTTCCTTTCCATTTTTCACCGTGTGATGTTGATTTGAAATTCCTAAAATGCAATCTACAATGATAAACAATCTTTGTTTATTTTGAGCAATGGAAATCCTAGCTATTAGGGACAGAAGATTACAATTCTTTTAAACAAAGAGCAAAGAGCATACACTATTGCATTTTCCTAAATCATTTTTCACACACAAACTAAATGCAAATGCATGTATTTGTTTTTTGTTCTCCTTAATGTAAAAAATGCCAAAAAAGAAAACTAAATGCAACAAAGATCTGAAATATTTCTTTCAAAATGACATTTTCGACAATTTCTTCTTTAAAAGAGAAAGGAAGACTAAACGACACTTTTCAATTTTGAATAAAAAAAGCTTTTGACACTTCCAATATAAACAAATCAAACCAAATACATGACGAAAATTCCAATCAACTATCCAGGGAAGGAAGAATCCATGACACTTCTCTTTTCGACACAAAACGACAATTACAACACTTTTTGTATCAAAGCAACAAATCGATTTAAGCAACTTTTTTCACAAAGGATTGTAAATGATTAACAAATACATAAAAACATTTACTAATCCTAATCTAATGGAGGCTGATCTATGCGATGCAAGTAGGCTTCAGTAATGAGGCACTGTTCATATGCAATAAATCAACTAAAGAAAACTGAAAACAAGGACAAAACCCCCCAATTTCTAGAATGGAAAAAGGTGCAGTCAATCATCACACCTGGGCTTCATAGAAATAGGGATGCATTTCACTTTACACACTCAAGAGGTGTGATGCATACTGGTTTACAGTGACAGACAGTGCGATGGGCCAAGGAGCACAACTGAAGTGGCTTTTGGCTCATATGTGCAGCTGTTTTGAATGAGTTAAGCTGAGCTATGGTGGACAGTAAAGAGAAAAGTATAAAGGAATGTCTTGATAGGTTATTGAGCTACAAAAAGGGCATCTAGAATGCTTGTAAGTCAAATGTTTAATTCATAAACTAAACCAGAGATTGTCTGAAGCAGCGTTCATCTACTATGCAATTGCAGAGGAAGAGCAGTTCAAAGGCTACCTGGTTGACTTAAGGCTTTGTCTATAGTTTATAAAGCAAACAATAACAACAAACAAACATCTATTCGATTCCCAGTGGATTCGGAAATTTATAGACGTATTTGGGCACATCAACCCCAAACTTATATGTCAATAAACTAGGGCTCTTCAACCCCTAAAAGAGTTGATTCATACCCTAAAAGAACATGGTCATATGATTACATCATTCCCCAAAAGCTCCACCTAAGAAACCATTGAGAAATGGCCTAGACTGAACCATACTAACTGCTACACTGGCTAGGTGTGATGCATACTGAGTGTTACACTGCCCAGATGCGATGAATATTGATTAGGCCTTCTATAGGGTGCGATGGGCGAGGATGGACAAATGTCCGAGACAGTTTGCTAGGTGGTTACTCATGGAATCTTCCAGAAACTTCTCCTATGATACTTGCCTCTCTAAATTCGCCCAGGGATGAGTAAGAGATCCAAGAAATCTCCAAGTGGAATGACACTAATCAAAACCCTAGAGATGAGTCACAACCTTGCACACATCTATAAATAGATCCCTCATCTAAGAGATCTAAAGGCTGAAGTGTTGATAGTTTGTAAAGGAGGAAAGATCATTGTATTGTTGGTGTGATCTTGCTATTTCATGAGGTGAAGAGGGATTGAAGCTGGGAGGATGATGCTGGATCAAAAAACTAGGTTGTAATTCTCCCTTCTATTTAATAAAGTTCTTTAAGTTTCCTTCCATATGATTATGCAATTGTGAATGTTATCATTTGTGAATGCTATTGTATGTTCATTATATATCTGATTCTATAATTTTTGTGATATAATAGATCAATATGCTTTGATGGTTCTTTGTTACTATGTTTCTACAAGTACTCTCCAAGCAGGTTAAGTATGGGGAGGAGTTGCAAGCTCTATAAAAGGGGGAGAGAGATCAAGCAAGGGATTAAGCAGAAGTTCCAGGTTGGTTCCACTATCTTTCTCTTATCTGTTATACATAGAATAAATCATTGAATTGCTTTAAACTGTTGTTTCTAGGGTAACTGCCAAACCTAGAGGGCTAGTCGTTCGATAAGGCACTAGTTTTCCTAGAAACAAATTGGCGACTTAGCTGACTTTAGGCTCTGTCTATAGTTTATAAAACAAACAATAACAATAAAAATCATCTATTCGATCCCCAGTGGAGTCACCAATTTGTTTCTGGAAAAACTAGTGTCTTTTCAAACAACTAGCTATCTAGGTTTGGTAGCTACCCTAGAAACAACAGTTTAAAGAAATTCAACGATTTCTTCTATGTGCAACAGATAAAAGAAAGATAATGGAACCAACCTGGAACTTCCGCTTAATCCCTTGCTTGATCTCTATCCCCCTTGACAGAGCTTGCAACTCCTCCCCGTACTTAACCCGCTTGGAGAGTACCTACAGAAACATAGTAACAAAGAACCAACAAAGCATCTTGATCTATTACAACATAAACATTACAGAATCAGATGTATAATGAACAAATGATATCATTCACAATTGCACAATCATATGGGAGAAAACTTGAAGAACTTTATTAAATAGAAGGGAGAATTACAACCTAGTTGTCTGATCCAACATCATCCTCCCAGCATCAATCCCTCTTCACCTCATGAAATAGCAAGATCACACCAACAATGTAGTGCTCCTTATTCAATTACAGACTATCAACACTTCCTTACAATTCACGATATTCCAGCCTCTAGATCTCTTAGATGAGGGATCTATTTATAGATGTGTGCAAGGGTGTGAGTGATCTCTGGGATTTTGATTAGTGTCATTCCACTTGGAGATTTCTGGGATCTCTTACTCATCTCTGGTCGAATTCAGAGAGGCAAGTGTCATAGGAGAAGTTTCTAAAAGATTCCATGAGCAACCACCTAGCAAACTGTGTCGGACGTTTGTCCATCCTCACCCATCACACCCTATAGAAGGCCTAATCAGTATGCATCACACCTGAGTAGTGTAACACTCAGTATGCATCGCACCTGGCTAGTGTAGCAGTCAGTATGGTTCAGTTTAATCCATTTCTGGATGGTTTCTTAGGTGGAACTTTTGGGGAATGATGTAATCAGATGACCATGTTCTTTTAGGGTATGAAACAACTCTTTTAGGGGTTGAAGAGCCCTAGTTTATTAACATATAAGTTTGGGGTTGATGTGCCCAAATATGTTTATAACAATCATCCCTTGTTAAATGGAATCTCCTTTGTTAGCCAACACATCTATTGTGGTATTCAGATGTCATTTTATATGATGAAACGCAATTGTTTCAAATTTTCCAATTTTCAATATTATCCTCTACAAAATTGGGGACTTGATAAAGTTGGGGTTCCCTTTGATTTTAGTGGGATGACCATCATGGAACCTTCCTTGTCTAGATCGCATTCTCCACTCAAAGGAGCCTACTATTTTGGAAATATTTTCGTAAAAAAGCCTGCTTCCACTATTCCTTTGAGTATGAGAGAAGACACCATACTATTTTTTCTCCCAATGCAAAATTCATGAATTGGGGGTCCTTTATTGCTAACCCTCCACATTTTCTAGGGAGATGAACAACATTCCAATTAACCAAGTGGAACTTTTTTTCATTGTTCATACCCCCTTGCCATAAAAAATTTCATATGAGACCCCTGTTATGATTGATTGCTCCTGTTGTGGAAAGAAGACTGTAACCCATATAAACAAGGACGGATGACAATACTGATTTGATCAATATAACCTTCCCTACTACGTTTAGCCATTGTGCTACCCATGATTGGAATTTTTTCTTTTTTTTTGGTAGAACTTCATCCCATTCTTTAGAAATTGAATATCCTAATGAAATTAGTATTCCTAGGTATTGTTATGGGTAGAATCACCCTAGGGTCTTGGGTTGAGAACCCCACCAGAGCAGAGAGCATACAACATAAAGCGACATAAACAAGCAATCCTAATACTTAAACAGTTAAACTTGATACAGAAGGTCTTACCCGTAGGTCCTATATTTGAAGTCATTCTCGTAGGGTTCAAACCCTCTGCTTCTTCCTTACACTTTAAGACCTACAATTGATTCAACGTAAAGCATATACACCAAAAATAACTAAAATCATGTTCATGATATCAAGGTTAGATCATATAAGAATGTAAGAAAATAAGCATTAACGTGAGATTTTATAAGAAAATCATGACATAAATTAGTGTATAAAGACCATAATCATTAGGAATAAGACAACACCTCTTTAGTAATGTAAGCTAATGAAAATAAGGAAGAACTACAACCTGAGTCGTCTGTCACCTCCAAGTGAAACCGTCCTCTGGATCCGTCCTACCCAGGCCTTAGCAATCATCCTCCATAAGTATACATAAGGATGTCATGAAGGGATGATGAACATCTCAAGAAGGAAACAAGGGTTTTTCTATGACTTGGGAGTGCATAAGGCATAGGGATATCTTTAGACTTGATCAGGAATGTAATCAACTATAATATCAATATCTATTCCTTTCTTCTCCTTAGGCCCTCCTATGGGGGTGTATTTATACTTCTCCAAATTTTTTTTTTTTTTTTTTTTTTTTTTTTTTTTTCTCAGTTGGAAAATAGTTGGGCCACAGGCTATAGTAGGTGGGTATCTGTTCAAACATGTAAATCCCTCTCGAATTGAGATTATATTTTTTTAGTGTTTTAACACATATACGCAAGTTGGGTATAGGCTGACTCGCGTGTACATGCGCTTTATATAGGGCATAATCGCGTATGGGATTTAAAACATTATTTTTTAGAAAATGGACCAATTCTGGTAGGGAAGGGTTTCCCTAGGCCATATCATAAATCATCAAATCTACTAAGGGTGGTAAATGGTGCTATAACAGATGCCCCCTAATATATGAGGTCAGAAGGGGTACATGATGGCCGAAATGTATTAAGTGTATAGAAAGAATCATGCGAGGACCTGAGAGGAGTTCACCAGATTTTAGCCTGCCAATCCAATGGAGGAGATCAGAAAGGAAGTTGTTGTTTGAGGCGGGCATACCCATGCTCAGAGATAATAAAGCATGTCCACATATCAAATACAAAAGTGGACCCAATATGTATACAAGTATAAAATAACTGACAATACATAGTGGATCATATGATCATATCCATAGAAGTACATGCCACAATATCACATATAAAGAACTGATCAATGATGCTGAAGTAGAAAGCTGATCACTAAAGTCATAAAGCTGATCCAAAAAGTACCAAGTAAAATAGTGGAAAAAATGGTATTGTACGCATCTCGGGTGCCAACATATAGGATGCCATTGTGATGAACTACAACATATAAGGTAGATGGTGTCACTATCAGAAATAGGAGGATATGGCAAGTGAACCAACAAATGCTGATGCAAACTCGAGGTCTTCTCCGACCGCCATGGTACATTTCTACACAATGGGAATAAATGATTGGAAGTTGACCATGTGAGAAATCATTTGATTACGAGTCGTTGATGTATACTATTAACAAATGCGAGACTACTCACCGATAATGATGATGAGAGCCAAGGTACCCAGTACAATATAACAAGTGCGAATAAATGATCTGAATTCGAACACTTGGAATAATCTATCAATCAAGAGATAATGATGTATTACCAATGTTGATAATGAAGGAATATGCCACTGATGACTGCAAACCCTAAGGTACTTCCAAATGGACTCTAGACTTTGTTCCCAGAGAAATGAGTTGAAGTTGATGGGAAAATATTTGCTGGAAGGAAGGCATTAAGGCATCCTTCACCAATCTAGTGCGAGTATAACCCACAGGCCAATAATTTGGAAGGAATCATATGAAGAAAGATGTAGTAACCAAACTGAAGCACATTTCCGATGTACACAAGATATAACTAGCGCACAACAGAAACCCTTTGTACCAACCAATAATGAAAATTGACACAGAGGTGAGGAATCCACCAATGAAGTCAAATGGAAACCAAGGTACTGCATGAATCCCAATGTGTGATAATGAAAGATGACATTGAAAACAAGGAAAACCACCCAGTCAAAGACCCATGATACTGATTGATGTTGACCACAAGGTCACCTATCAATGATGGAAATAGGGCCAGGGTGCAGTTCTAGGTCTACTCTTAGAGAGATTTGTCTTAGTTGATAAGAGAAAGACCCTCCAACAAGAATTCAATGGAGACCTTCTCAAACCAGCACAAGCAAAGGACCAAATAGCTGATGTGATAGTGAACATGACTTTAACAACTAGGGATGAATGACTGAAAATAAGTCAAGAGATGTCGCAGAAAGGCCGACTCAAGTTTACTTCCCTTGAACAAAAGCATGACTCAAATGTGACAATATGGCAACATATGATAACTTTGTATAAGTTTGTCATGCAAGAGACACAAACAAATTGTCCATATGATTGGAAGAGATAACCAACCGAAGGAGTATTGACTCAAGGTTAAGGCTCTCCTAAGTCAAACTAAAGCCCATCCCAATGGAGGAAAGACTTAATTTTGAGTGATTTGTTCAAGGGTGACACAACTGACTCTAGATGCCATCAATCATGGAAGTAATGTCCCGTTCCCACTCTTTTTGGAATATTTTTTTTGTCTTTTTCATATTTAGGAAGCTCGAAAAAGAATAAAAGAATGGCTATAATACAGTGGAAATAACGAGTGTTGAAGTACAAATGTTCTAGTTCCCGGTAGTGGAACATGCATATGCTCAATGCAAGGTGATGAAACTGGTCAATGACATTCAAAGGAATGTTCTTTCCATGCACAAAATGTGTCAAGTTGCAAAGGCTAAGTGATTGCAAGGTTGATTTCACAGAAAGGTGTGGGCAAAAAAGAGGCTTAAACACGAGTCCAAATGAAGCCGGCTTGAGGCCAAAAAGAGGCAAATAGTCAACATGCAATGCAGTGGTACAACTCAACATAAAGGAGCCTTTAGGGTATAAAGCTAGAAAAGTGGCGAAGAAATAAGAGAATGAATATTCAACACACAAGTCATGGTGGGACTAAAGAGGACTCTCGAGCCTAAGAACAAAATTTCATCGTGGGTGCCAAGTGACAACAAGGTACTATCTAGGGTGCCCATGATAAGGTAGGCTCTACCACACAATTTATGACACTACTAAGCAATGAGAAGATTCTGGGTCATATCTTGGTGGGGTCGATCGTAAGGCCAAAATGGGAAAGGAAACTGATAAATGCACAATGCATGTGAAAAACCTAACAGGTATGCCAGTTTTGAGAACCAATACTTGTCATAGCAGATCAACCACAAAAATTCCCAAAGGAGAAGTCTTCCAAGTTCTGTAGACAATTAGGAACACTAGACAAGAAGTTAATACATCCCATATATAAACTTCAGATAAAATTAGCTTTTGTTATAGAATACAAAACTTGAAAATGTGTACATTATATATACAATATGGTAGAGGGAACCACGCAGCCTTGCGGCTTACACATAATAGTTCTTCAGGACAAACCCCTTGTGGGGCTTAGTCCAAGGACTCTTTTGGTAGTTAAAACTCATGGCTTCAAAAAGTTCTTCCTGTGAAGGCAACTAAATTTCCAAGAAATCATGAGAACTAGAAGGATCAAAAGAGGGAATTAAGGGGTCCCATGTCCCCATAGGAGAAATCACTCGATCAACTGCCGGGACCAAGTCCCAAGAAAGAAACTAATAGTTCAAAGGATACTTCTCATAAGAAATTGAATATTGAGGATACAATGCCACATAGTTTACCCATGGCCAGGTGGAGTCTACTTGAACACTTGGAACATACCAAGGGGTATTCTATAATAAATTCAAATTAGGGGGTGATTATCAGATGCAAGATAATCAATAGTGACAATATTTTTGTTATGAGGAAAATACATCACTGGAAAGAGTGAAGACACCACAACATTCATAGCATAAACAAAATCACACCCAAGTATCATATTAAAGTCTAAAGGGTAATCAACCACCATCATATCGATAAAGATAGTCTCCCACCTAAAGTAATAGGCAATTAAGGAAGAACACCCATAGATTCACCAGGTCTTCTATCATATGCTAAGAACTGATTATCAACTACCAACAATTTTGGAGAACCCAAATCTTTCGAAGTCAAGGAGGATATAATACTTGTAGAGGATCCTTCATCTACCATACATCGATAAGAATTTGTGGAATTAACTCTAACCCTTATATGGAAAGGTGCAGTAGAAGGAAGACGAGGCTCAACAAGATTATCCCAATCAAAGGAGAGACTCCTAGAACTTGGAGTGGGTACATTCGAAGAGACTAGAATTCCCCTAGATTAGAAGACTTTGTACTAGAAATCAAGAAGACTATGTTGTTAGGAATTTTACCCCCCAAAAGAGGAGTGAAAAAAGCCAGAGATTGCACTGGCTTTACCACTTCATCAACCAATGGTTGATGAGACTGTTAAGAAACCATAACGAACTCAAGAGTAGAAGAACCTTCAGACTTAGATCATATCCTTTGTACCACTGGAATACTAGGGCACAAATGAGTAAGATGGTCTCCCTCACATAACTTACAAGGGAACTTAGGTTTATATATTCTACGCCTAGGTTTCTGATCACCATCCATTCTACCAACATGTCTAGCAGTGGTTCGTGGAGAGTCCCCAACATGACTCACAGAGGTTAGTGACTCTTTCCCAAGAGAGATAGGATTTGTGCCCTCAACCTTACTCACAAAAGCAGGTGAGTCAACATAAATATGACTCACAAAGGTAGGTGACCTATTTCTAGTATAACTTGCAGTGACTAGACTTGTGCCTCCAGTCCTACTCACAGAAGAATGTGAGTCAACAAAAATATGACTCATAGAGGTAGGTGAACCATTTCTAGTATGACTTGCAGTGACTAAACTTATTCCCCCAGCGTGACTTGCAGTGGCTGAAAGATCATCTTGAACATGACTTGTAGAGGTTGGTGAAGAGTCCCCAACATGACTCGTAGAGGTTAGTGATTCATTGCTAGTATGACTTGTAGTGACTAGACTTATGCCCCTAGCGTGACTTGTAGTGGATGAAATCTCATCTCCAACATGACTTGTAGGGGTTGGCGATGATTCATGGATAAAACTATTCTTCTTCTTCTTCTTCCCCTTTCTCTTCTTTTTAGATCTCTTATTACAAGAGGGAGGAGAAAGAGGAATCCTAGATTTCTCTTTTGAAGAAGATGAACAATTAACACCCATTTGATGCCCTTGAAATAAAGAATTCATCTGAGAAGCTTCAAGAACATCTGGAATATTCAGATTGGACCACAACCAAACTAGTAGTCCAACATTCAATCCAGGAATATTCAAAGTGGCCATCAAGGGGGTACCAACGTTTCCAAAGAAAGGAAAAGAACAAGGATCCCCTTTTGGAAGGGTCCCTTGGTTGGCTTCCATAGGAATATTGGCCATAACCAACTTATACACAAATCCTTCCCTTACGAGATTGTACAAATGAATTTCCAAGGAAGAGAGATGCACAATCAAAACTTTTGCCCTTAAGGAGGCAACTCCACAACTTTCAAAACAAAGATCAAAAGCCTTTCAAGACTGGTGGAGTGGTTGGTTAGTCACTCAGAATCTAAGGTCCAAAAGTGATAAGACAAATCCACCTAAAGCCAACTAAATACAAAGAGACAATAGCACTCCACTATAAAGTCCCTAAAGATGCAACCAATCAAGCAACTTCCAAGTATTTCTACTCTGGGGGATGAGGACCGGACACCAAAATACAAGAAAGTGAAGTAAGGGAACTTTCAAAGATAGTTTGGGATAATTACGACCCAAGCCTACCAGTGAAGGTAACAGAAACAATTACAATGACCCCCAGACAAAATCCTTTGCCATTGCAAGTACCCGAGATTCGCAAACCTCCAGAAGTACTAATGAATGTGATGCAACATTTGCCTTAGACGTCGCAGGATTCCCCTCCACAACGACCTATGTGGTCCCTAGGAATAACAACTATGGACACCAGTTTGTATCAAAAGTTGAGTAGAGAAGTGTCGGAGTAAGATCCAACAAGTAGGAGAGGCGGTATCTCTCTTTCCTTGTCTTCACTCTCCCTCGTGCTTGACTCCCAGTAGAAAGGAGCTTTCTTGGTCTTTCTAACGACTCTGGATTTCACTCATTATTCAACATCTATGTTTGACAGTTTGAGTGGCCTTGGAGAGCTAACTCTCCAGTGACCTATTCCAAGGACCTAAATAGCTAGACTTGTTGATGTAATTAATGACAAATCAAAAAATGTTCTAGTTCATTTTAATTAAGCGCTTGATTTTAAAAGGTTGTTCTTTAGGTCACGGTGAAATGAGAGTGCAACTTGTGGTGTCTTAACACAAAATAAATCAACAGAAACTTAGTTATATGCAAATGAAACTATTTTTCTTAGATGGAAATATATTTCTATAATGTTCTACGAATAAACTTGTAAAAGAAAAAAAAGGAAAAAAATAAGAAAACACGCTCCACACACTAAAAATATAACAAAAAGACTAAAATTCCTATAGTGCAAACTATCTTAATGCAAACGATAATGATGGTGCAAGATTCTATGGATGTTCTTACAATAAGAAAATGTGTTCCTTCACAAGATAAATAGGCCAACCTCACTACAAGGAGGGCACAAATTCAAAGACAAACTTCCCTCGAAACCAAGCAAAACAAATCGAAAAAATTTCACAATTGCTCAAAATTAATGAAGAAACCAAAACAAAAACTAAAAAGAAAAAGAAAGGCAAGAACGATGGTTTTGTATTTTCTTTTTTAAAGAACCCAAAGAAGTTTTTGAGAACACAAAGACTACTAAAATTCCAAGACCAAAAACAAGCATAAAGAGTCCCAAAATTCGCAAGTTATGCACATCATTAATATAATGAAACTTGAAACAACAAGGGACTATAGACTTGCATAGATTGACTTGAACAACAATATGAAGGATTTTAGCAAAACAAAAGAACGTCAAGAAAGACTTTCAAGATCGCCAAAGAGGCAGTCAAAAACCATGAAAAAACAAAATAGGTCAACCAAAAAGGGAAAGCAAAGCAAAGAAATCCGAAAGCTGGGTTATAAGCAAAACTGCAACCAATTTCTTGTATTGCAAATTTAGAACAACCAAGAACTTCTACTAGAAGCCTTGAACCCAAATCCCAAACTGAAACTTCACACAAAAATAAAACCCTAGGTTTACTAGGTTTTTCAAGAGGAAGAGTATTAGAAATTGAAAACTTGCATGAAAGCAGAGCTTTACTAATAGTGAATGACCAAAAAACAGAAAAAACTACCAGGCAACAATCTTAACTAGGTCCAAGATTTTGAAAAATTTATTCAAAATAAGGTATATGCGACTGTGCAAAGACAAAGAAGTGTGTATATGCGACTAAAACAAAGGAAACTCGCTTATACGCGAGTTTATTTGCAGAAACTAGCGTGTATACGCTACTGCATCCTCTAGAAAGCGTGTATATAAAGCTTAATAAAGAAAAAACAAAAAATCTAGGCATGATCCAAAAGATAAGACTTTATGCCTAGGAAGAAAACTGGTCACAAACATTGTAAAAGAAAGAAATCAATCAAGCAGACCATGATCAAGAAGAAACAACCCAATCTAGGAAAAACAAGAATGTTATCCCCAGTATGAGTCGTCAATTTTGTTACAAGTAGAATCACCCTATGGTCTTGGATTGAGAACCCCAACAAAGCGGAGGGCATACATCATAAAGAGACACACAAACAAGTAGTCCTAATACTTAAACAATTAAACTTGGTATAGAAGGTCTTACCCGTAGGTCCTACATTTGAAGTCGTTCCCATAGGGTTCAAACCATTTGCTTCTTCCTGGTGCTTTAAGACCTCCAATTCATCCAAGGCAAACCATATACACCAAAAATAATTGAAAGCATGTTCATGATATCAAGGTTATATCATCTAAGAATGTAAGCAAATAAGCATTAACGTGAGATTTTATAAGAAAATCATGACATAAATTAATGCATAAAGACCATAACCATCAGGAACAAGACAATGCCTCTTTATTAATGTAAGCTAAATAAAATACGGAAGAACTACAACCTGAGTCATCCATCGGCTCCAAGAAAAACTATCCTCCGGATCCGTCCTGCCTAGGCCTCATCAATCCTCCTCCATAAGTATACACAAGGATGTCATGCAGGGACGATGAACATCTCAAGAAGGAAACAGGGGTTTCCTATGACTTGGGAGTGCAGAAGGCACAGGGATATCTTTAGACTTGATTAGGGATATAATAAACTATAATATCAATATCTAATATTTTCTCCTCCCTTAGGTCCTCCCATGGAGATGTATTTATACTTCTCAAAATTAGTTTTTTCAATTGGGAAATAGTTGGGCCACGTGATAGAGTAGGTAGGTATCCGTTCAAACCTATAAACCCCACCCGAATTAAGGTAGATTATATATTTTTTAATGTTTTAACATATATACGCCGGTTGGGCATAGGCTAACCCGCGTGTGCACGCGCTTTCGATAGGGAAAAATCACATATGGGATTTAAAACATTGTTTTTTTAGAAAATGGACCAAGTTTGGTAGGGAAGGGTTGCCCTGGGCCATATCCTAGAGCATAAAATCTACCAAGGGTGGTAAATGGTGCTATAATAGGTATTTAATAACTTTCATCCAATTGTAGCTGGAAATTTTACTGCATTAGATATCTCTCTTAGCCTTTGTTTATGAGAAATTCCATCCATAAAATTGACTTTTCCTTTTATTCACTAGCCCTCCCGAAAGGTCAACATAAATAATCAAGATTTTTTTTTAAATGATTCACAATGATTTTAGATGGCCCACCTAGGAAGAACAGTATCATCTGTAAATTGTGAATGATTAACCTACCTTCCAACCTTACCTTTTCTAAATTTCTACTCAGGATTTCTGATACAATAATGTATAGTAGAGGTGAGAGGGGGAAGCCCTATTTTAGTCCTCTTGAGGCCAAAAAGAAAGAAGTAGGTTGACCATTTATTAGTGACGTAATCCATTGCAAACCAATATAAGCTTTGATCCTGTAACAACCCCTGGTTAAAAGTTCATGTAATAAAAGTTAATAAACACAAAATAAGACCACAGTTAAAGGACACTTTTTCCAAGCTAAATGTTGGGAAAAAATATCCTAGTGGGCATCACTAGATGTGTTTATGGATAAGGGAAATTGGTAAAGGAAAATGCAAAGGCATTAAAACAGCGAGAGGTATTTTTGAGACATTTATTTCTAAAATAAAGGAAAATAGGAGAAAAGGAAGGTGAAAGGTCACAGGTTGCATGTGAGGAGGAAATTGAAGGAAAATAATGGAAAATGAAGAAAATAAAGGCCTCATTGATAAAAAGGATTTTGAGGATCAGTTTATAACCTTTTGTCAATCCATTTTTGGATCTCTCTCATTATTCTCTCTCTTTCTCTCTAACTCTTGGACACTTGGAGTTTTCTTCGAGCAATCTAGCCTTGGAGCAAGGAACAAAAAGCAAGCAAAAGGAAGGAAAGGAAAGAAAGGATCAAGCAAGGAAGAGTAGGATCAAATAGCTTCAGCAATAATACTTGCAGGTAACATATTGCATGTGTTATTTCCTAATTGGATTTGACATGCATGGCTTTGCATGTTGGTGTATGTTTCTCTTGCTGTCGGTGGCATGGTTTTGTCAAGATATGAAATCGGTTTTTAGCCTTGCCTTGCCCTTTTCCAGATAGCCATGGTGTGATGGGATTGTTTTCTCGATTTTGAGATTTGGAAATGTCGGATGGTTTACGAATTTGGGGCGGAAGTGGTCTCGGCAATATCCCAAAGGCCTAGGAATCCCTTGACTAGTTTTGGTGGGATACATGGTAAAGGCTAATGGTGGATTCTTGGTTTAGGGCTTAGTGATATGGTGTGGATTGTGGTAAATCCTAAGAGACTTGTGCCTTAGTTTAGGGCCCAGTAATTTGGTGTGGATTATGGTAAATCCTGAGAGACAAGGAGACAAAAAATTCCTCAAGGATAGTGATGGAGTTCGGAAGCATTCCTAGCTTGGTTTGGTTTTGTGATCTCGCTGTCAGTTTTGGTGAGTCATAGTTTAATGAGGGTGGAGGTGGTTTAACCTCTATATTCCCTTGGTTTTTTTGGATTGGTTTATCCATGAGATCCCACATTCGTGCTTTGAATATGGCACAGGGCTGACTGGTTGAAAGAAAGAATTGATTTAGCCATGTCTACGGTCGAGTGGTACATGGAAGTCTCGAGCCTGGTCGGATTTGCCTATGTTTAATAAAAGTTAAGTTATCTTGCTTTTGTACTTTTTATTATGTGGATTTAATGGATGCTCTATCATTGTTATTCTCATGGTTTAATTATGGTTATAAGCATGGTTATATGACTAGTTATTGTCATGGATATTTCATGTATTTACTTGTAACTGAAAGGATAATGGATGCAAGACCTAATTGATGTCAAAATTGTTAAGGGAAGAGGGCGGTGATCCTTCTTATCAAGTCCCATATGAGTTATCATTCATTTATGCTCTGTCATGTATTCATTTTCTATAGATTGCATTGATGCCAAGTGTTCGACAAATTGTCAGTCTTGGTCAAGATGATTAGGCCTAGTCCTGTAGTCAATTTTTTATTTGTAAGACTTTTTATTATGTAAATCATGTATTTTTAAAGTGTCATTGAGTTTTGGGTAGTGACCTAGGCTCTGGGCCTGAAAATGTGCTTTAAATCCCAGGGACACATGCACAGTACTGCGCAGAAAAGTCCTTGTACGCTGACACACCCATGTTGTGCATGCATCCAGAGTTCCTCAGACGCACTCTTACTCATATGAAGGGAGTGTCTAGGGGTTAGAGGTATAAAATTTCATTGGGACTCAGGGGTTGATCAGGGGAATGACTAGGATGCATTCTGGGAGCCCTGTAGTAGATGGAGAAGGTCTAGTATGGTGTGTTTCCATCGATTCCACTTCCTTAAAGTCACTTAGGATGTTGAATCATATCATGGTAACTTTTAGTCACATGTTTACCCCAGTTGTCCAGTTACTTGTGTAGATGTGGGAGGAGGGAATTAAAGAGTGGTATCAGAGCATGGTTCACCCCTCAGACTGGATGGGTTATCTGTTGGTCATGCATTCATGTCAGTTTCACATGTGTTAATCATTCTTGTGGTCTATATGATTGTTGCATATGCATGGTGTTGGTCGTGGTTGTAGTGATGTCGCCATGTGAAGGAGGATGTTATTGTTGTGAAGTGTGTCATCAAGAGTGTATGAGTGGTTACATGTTGTTTATGCACACTAGTGTTCACATGTGATCAAGTGTACAGTGCTATGGTGGTTGTTTTCATGCATGAGGTCATGGTATGTGTAGTTGATATGGGCATGTATTGATGACTGCACTCTAGTTAGAATGATGGATATATGGTTACATGCTTATGTGTTATATTGCTATATGTTGGCATGATTATGTTATACATGTATCACACTAATTTGTTGACCTTGTAGACAAGGTATCCTCCCCGAATTATACTAAGGTACATTGGTTTATTGTGATTTGGTTTAGCTGACATGATATACCTTGCATGAAGAATATCAAAGATGACTAGTAAGATGGTAGACTACAGTTACTGAAACTCTCCCTATGGATCAGATGAGCAACATGGTTTTGGGCACTCTTCTGATTTGGTAGAGACCCTCAGAAGCTTAAAGGAATAAATAAGGAGTTGCAATGAAGACAATGATAGAATCATAAAGGAATAAGAGAAACAAGTAGAGATAAATGTAGTGATACTTCAGAGTTTGTTAGAATTGCAACGACATGGACCAATTTGAATCGGCCATGAGCAAGAGGATAAAAATAGTTTAGAGGATTTTTCGGCGAAATCACATAAATATTCTTTTTTCGACGCGTTTCGAACCAACCAGTGTGGTTCATCGTCAGGACAAGTTGAAGAACCAATCCAGCTCAGCTTGTTAAATAGTATGTGCAGAGACTCCAACGGCTAAATTTCCAACGGCTAATTTTGACCTAATGCCTCGAGTCAAACCAAAAATATTCTTGTCATATTTAATTATTATTATTCTAAGGAATTAGTTAAATTAGGTAATAAAAGTATTCATTTGTTAATTTTAACTAAATGTATATATATATCCAAAACCTAACTAATTCAAAATAAAAATAATATCATAGGATAAAAATAGTGGGGCATATGGTAGCAGGTCTCATGTTGAGTATTAGTGGGCAAATTCAAAGGCTACCACGGATCACTCCCCAGGGGACCATCATAGTTTAGATGAAGAGGACACGATCAAAGACGGCAGGTCCTTATACACTCCGAATAGGAGGGGTGATAGACATAGGTACTATTCTAGTTCTAGTTTTGACAAGCATTATGACCATCTTGTTATCATCCTTACAGGAGGAGTGACAAGGGGTACTTTTTAGATGAGTTTAAGAAAGAAAAGACACCTACATTTGATGGAGAGATGAATAAATCACAGGATACAAAGGCATGGTTGCTTGGTATGAGGAAGTTCTTCAAATTTCATGATTATTTAGAAAACATGAAAGAAAAGATAGCCACTTTTAGTCTTAGAGGGAAAGAAAATATCTGGTGGGAGGATGTGAAGAATGTGAAAGGTATTCGAAAAGATTACTTGACTTGGAACGAGTTTGAGAGGCTCTTCAAGAATAAGTATTTGTTGGAAAGGTACTATGATGACAGAGCTAAGGAGTTTTATGAGTTGCCGATGGGTTCCATGACAAATGATGAGTTTACTAGTGGGTTCTTGGAGTTTTTGAGATATGTGCCTTACCTCAAGGAAGAGAAGGCCAAGGTTTAGAGATTCATCAGTGGACTACCTGTTTGTGCCTGAGTGTGAATAAACTATTCCACCCTTTTCCACATTAATTCATCAATTCGAGTGGGTACAATTTTCAAGGTAGCACGCAAGGTATATGTAGGGGCAAGGTTACAATCTAACATAAACCAAGGATTCACAGCTAAAGAATCAAAGCATCGATGTAAAAGTAATTAGAAATAAATTTTAGAACTTAAAAAGGCATTCACAACAATTAAATATGGAACTGTAATAGCAATAAGAAATTAGCACACAACAATAGAAATAACACACATACAGAAAATACGTAGCTCCTGATCAAAAGAGCAGGCCCAACTCTTTGATCAGGGATGTGTAACTCACAACGAAGAAGAGAACAACAAACTTGCTTGCATTCAATTAATGTATAAGAAACTGTTATAATGTTTATCTCTATGTGGCTAACCCTTCGCACAGGAATAAAACCCCTTTTATACAAATACATGGGAACGACATATTCCCCAGATCTGGCAACTAATGCCCAAAAATATACAACTACTTAGAACAACAACTAATTTCCGAGAGAGAGAGAACAAGAAGGATCCAAAATAAGCTTGGGAGTAGTTGAGAGTTGGTTATGTTGTTCCAGCGTTACCAAACAGCTGCTTTAAACACGAGACTTCTGCTACGAGTTGTGAATGCGATACCTATTCACCGGAATCTATGGAAATAACAAAGTTTAGCAGTTCACATAGGCAAAACCCCGTGACCTTACTTCATCAATTAAATATTCCAAGAGACATTAGTAGGGTAATTTACCTTGTATATTTATCACAATTAATGCATATCATTTGGTGGAAAAAGGATGAAAGGAAAGGTGAAAATGTAATGAAAAGATAGGCATATTTGGTGCCCAACATCTCCCCCCAACTAGTCTCCTGCATGTCGTCATGCAGCTCGCCGCTTCCACAGGTCTGGATTAGAACAATTGTGGTCAAAGTGGAGCTGGGCGAGATCATAATCATCTTCCATGTATGTTCCTGGGGGCTTTTATCCTTCTGTGAGAAGAATATCCTTCCACCAATCATTTGGTACATTGTATGCTAGGGTATAGTGCTCTATTGGCAACCAAATGATGGGGAACCTGAATCAAATTCCCATCCACCGAACCCCGCATGTTTAGATGCATGCTACATATCTCGACACCCGACTTAGTGCTCGTGCAAAATTTGGCACCCCAAAAGGTTCCCTGTTCTGGACAGTTGTAGGTGACATCATCCACCTCTTTTGACAACTATCAAGGGCCTCATCTTGAAACGTTACTATTTGTTTGACACAAAGGTCAATACACCACTTCTATGTCCTCAGTTTCCGTACTTTATTTCCCTCAATCTCTAAAAAGGTGGTGTTCTTACTATACATAGTCACAGACCGTTCATGTTCCCCTCTCATCATAAGAGACTTTGTGGTTTGATTTGATTCAAACGTACTAGAAGCCTTCTGCCAGCTTATCTGGTTGACAGTATAGGAGGTAAGAGCCCTTAAATGAATGTCCCCCACATATGGGACTGGGTTAAACTCTTTTTCCATGCGCAAGAAGTATCCATGCAGATAAAGCTCACACATCAGATGTTGGGTTACCAAGTCATGGATTCTCAGTATACAGAGGAATTGTATGGAGTCCTTGATCTCATGATTGACCTCCTTCTTACTACTTTCCAAACAGAAGAAAAGAAATTTCTCATGCTGGAACAAGGGATAACTAGAAGCAGGAGGGTGACATTACATTACCTATTGTGCCAAGTTGAACATTTATTCTTTGTCTGTATTCAATTCCAGCAACTGTCCTTCCAACTTTTCTACTTTGAGTTGCTGCTTTGCATACCTCAGCTATAATACGTCCACTCATTCTATATACTCAAAGATAGCCTGGGACAATTGTTCTTGGACCCTTTTCTCCTCATTCTAGTAATGGGCCGCGATGGATTTCCATGTTTGAATCTCAACTGTTAAAGAGAATTCACGACCCTCGAACAAATGTTTGATAGAATCCGTTTGGGTGGTAGTAGAGGTCATAGGCACATCATCTATCTGTTTTGCTGCTTCAACAACTGTAACCTTAGGCTTCTTAACCTACCATTTATACTTTCTTAAGTTGATGCACCTGTCTTCTCATCCTTCGAACCTCTGTTTTCAACCGCATTGTGTCTCTGAACTGTAGATGATATTTCTTTTTAAGGGACGGCCTCCTCTACTCGCATAGTTCTATTTATTCCTACTTAACAATTAATTCTTCTAGCCCTACAGCTGGTTCAGTAGGTGGTGGATTACTCAGAGGAGTATCCACCGGTCCATCTACCGGGCTTTCCTTACTCGGTTCCATTTTCTCAGAAGCAATTGCTTCTTCCTTAATAATCAATTCAGTTGGCCCTACAGCTAGTTTAGTAGGTGGTGGATTACTTGGAGGAGTATCCACCGGTCTATCTACTGGGCTTCCCTTACCTCGTTCCCCTTTCATAGAAGCATCCGCTTCTTCCTCCCTTCTGGGCTCTGGGACATCTGTTGCCTCAACAACACCTCCTTCATCCATTCATTTTCCCGTTCTCTTGCAAGGTGTTCCTCCTCAATATGTTCTTCGAGATGGCCTTGCTGAGAATCAACAACCAACAAACTAGCAGCGGTTGAACCTTTTATCGAACCATCAAACTTCAAAATGGGAGGGACAACAACCTCCTTTTCTGAGCGTCAGGGAGAATGAGACACTCTCACCCCTCTTGGTATGGTGGCATAAAATGAAGAGTGGAAGATGTTTTCTTCCCAGTCTATACCAGTCATGTCTGTTATCTCGAGTTCCTTCCCTTTAGCTGTGACAATTCTGCTCTGGCCAAAGGCTCCTTCCTATGTTAGCTCCTGTCCCATGGTCGACACTGGTTCTTGTGGGGCAGTGTCAAACTTAGGACTCATTCTTTCCACATTTTGACCGGGTGGGTTGGTGGTGGTTCTTGTGTGGCACCACCACCTGTATCTGACGTTTCCTTAACAGATGATGTTGGCAGTGTTTCCCTTTGCACTTCATTAATGAAAGTGGATTCTTGTATCACCGTATCAATCCCATCCATCATGTCCATGATTTCTTCCTCCATTGGTTCCATAGTCGAAGTTGGTTCTTGTGTAAGAGCCTCAGCTGTAGCACTGAATGCCTCTTTTGTTTCAAGCCTTTCTTGCTTTGGTTCTTCCTCTTCCATTGGTTCCACAGTCGAGGTTGGTTCTTGTGTAGCAGCCTCAACTGTGGCACTGACTGTCTTTCCATTTCAAGCCTTTCTTGCTCTGGTTCTTTCTCTTCCATTTCCATCTCTTCGGGCTCTTCTTAGTCTACATGTTCATCCTCTACTGGTTCCTCCTCCATTCTCTTTGGCTCTTCTTCTTTAGTGGTTATAGCAACTGCTACTTCTTCTTCTGTTGATTCCTGAAATATCACCCAAGCAATTTGAAATCGGGTCAATACATGCATGACCAGTAATCGAACCAACTTGTGATTGGTGATGACTACTACAACCTGTCGCAAACGTTGGGAAGAGTGTGCCATCAATTCGAGGCTTTTCAGCAAAAAGAAGGTCATATTCAAAGAAAAGACTTTTGCCGGTGGAAATCAAAGACGAGCTAATACCCTGAAATGATATTTGAACACAGTGGTGAATTGTTCTTTGCAAGTTATGTATTTCATAACAAAACCTGCTACATCGCCCCATGGATGCAGCAAAGAATTCTGGTCTTACCCCCAACCTTTTTGAACGACGCTCTCACCTGCCTGCAAGAATAATTCTAGAAATTCTGGGAGGGAAGTCCTTCATGAAAACCAACTCTGTCCTTGCCGAAGAAATCCACTAACTTCTGCAATAACTTCCTCCATGACCGGGATTTCTATCCCTCTAACTCGAGAGCAGTTCTCATTGAAATTGAGTGTGAATTCCACTGTAATCCCCTCATCGAATCCCTGCAACCTCTTAAAGTAGACGTCTTAGCCTACATTAACAAAAATCTGCCACACCTCTCTATTTTTAAGGACCAAGGTGGTATCCTCCGACTCGTGACGCACAACAAACCCACCCATTGTTGTAGAAACAGTAACAACACTTTGACACAGTCGGCTGTTAGGGAGAGAGTAACAGAAACCAAATTAACAGTGATGATAATAACATGGTGGAACGTGGGGTAAAAGGCGGTGAAAGCGACCGGTAATTTTTTGAAAAATGCAAAGGATTATGGCGGATCATGGTAAGTGTAATGAAATGATTACGGTAATTGATTCGTATGAATTGGAAAGGACTAATTAGTTATCGACTATACGTAATTCAATTTCCAATGCATCGAAATGATTAAATGAAATGACGGGTTTTATGAGTGTACCGTTCACACAAGATTTAATAATGATATATGATATGTCATTATTGTGGTTTTTAAATACGCTGTCGTTCACTTATGACAGCAACCCCCCCAACTTAAATGTAGCCGTCCACGATACATAAATGTCTCATCGATGGAATATTTTAATTGAATCCATAAACGTCAACAAAGACGTACCTGGCGACCTAACTGGTGATGGAGTAACGGTAGCGTAACGGGCAGAGTAATGATAGTGGCAGAGTAACAGCAGCGGCGGAGTAACAACATTTGAAACTTAGAAAAAAATTCAAGAGTAATAGTAGTGGCGGAGTAACAACATTGGTGGAGTAACCGCAGTGGTGGAGTAACAACATCTGACACTTAGAAAAAATTTCAGGAGTAACAGCAGTGGCAGAGTAACAGTAGTAGCAAAATAACAACTTTCAACACTTAGAAAAATTTTCAGGAGTAACAGCAGTGGTGAAGTAACAACAACGGTGGAGTAACAACATCCAACACTTAGAAAAAAATTTCAGGAGTAATAGTAGTGGCGTAGTAACAGCAGTGGCAAAGTAACAACATCCGACACAGAAAAAATTTCAGGAGTAACAACAGTGGCAGAGTAACAGTAGCAGCGGAGTAGCAGTAGCAACAGCAGCAGTGGAGTAACAACAATGGCGGAGTAATAGTAGCAGTGGAGTAACAACATATGACACTTAGAAAAATTTTCAGGAGTAACAGCAGTGGCGGAGTAACACCACCGGTAGAGTAACAACAATGGTGGAGTAACAACATCAACTATTACTTGGAAAAAATTCTAGCTTCTCTTCCTTGGATTTTGATTGTACCTCTTGCAAAAAGACAAACAAGTAAGTAGTAACAACATACTATTTATTTAATTATTTTTATTTATTTTAAGAAGAAAATGCAGAGGAAGCATTCTCTGCACCAACAACCATCAAACTAGATTTATCAGAGAGATGTTTGATGAAGGCATCCTTAGAAGTTAGACGGTGGTATAATTTTAGATGGTGTCCGTTCACTAAGAAGGAAGCACAAGTATCATCTATTGTAACCAATATGACTGTTCCATTGTCAAACACAACGTCCACTTCATAGGGTCCCATCTTGTGAGTGGGAAGCTTCCCTTTCAAATCTTTAAAACGAGAATCATAGAGTAATGCCCAATACACTTTATGAAACAACTTATTCTTGATAAGTTTATCGTGCCATTTCATTCTCTGTTGTTGGATAGCAGTAGTTTTCTAGATAGCCACTAAATGAATTTCATCTAACTCATTTACCTATTCTAGCCGGTGTTTCTGGGCCTCTGATAAGTGCAATCCTACTTCCAAAGCTGTTCTGAGCATGCTGATCTCAAAATCTATCGGAAACAAGGGGGATTTACCATAGACCAACTCAAATGGTGAAACCTGGTTGTGTTCCGCCATGTTGTCCTATATGCCCAAGGAGCTTTCGGAATTTTTTGAGACCAATCCCGATGATGGCTTGCTATAGTCTTAGTCAAGATATTTTCCAATACCTTGTTTGTAGTTTCTACCTGTCCATTCGCCTGGAGGTGGTATGGAGTTGTCACCCTGTGTTTGACTCCATATTTCTACATAAGCCTTTCTATCATGTGGGATGTGAATTGTGCCCCTCCATATGAAACAATCTCCCTTGGAGTACCATACAGAGGAAAAATATCTTCAAAAATAAAATATGAAACCACCTATTCCGTTGCTTTCACAACATCTCTAACTTCCACCCACTTAGTCACATAATCAGTGTAGACCAGAATGTGAACCTTTTGATGATAAGGTGGGTTAAAAGGTCCAACGAAGTCAATTTCCCACTTTTCAAAAGGCTCAAGGACTACCTGGGGATGAAATGGAATTTCATCTAATTTTCTAGGCTGCCCCATGCCTTGACGACTGTCGCATCTTCGGACATAATCTTAAGCATCTAGAAAAATGGAAGGCCAATAATATCACATTTACAACACCTTGTGGCCTGTTCTTTTATCTGCAAAATTCCCTCCATAAGGGCCATCATGGGCAGCCTTCAATATCTCATAAATGTCATCCTCATATATGCAGTGTTGAATCTATTGATCATCCCCTATCTGAAAAAGTTATCTTGCCATCCATGAGTATCAGGTACTATGATGAATGATTTTCCATTGTTCGATATATGACAAATGATGAGGTACCTTCCATGCATCAAGATAGTTAGCAATATTTGCATACCACGGAGTGTTAGCAAAAATTGCAAAAGAATTTCATCTGGAAAACTATCTTCTATGGGTGTACTTTCAGCATTATTATCTTCTCTAGATAGAAAATTAGCAACCACGTTATCCTATCCTGGTTTATCTATTATGGTGATATCAAATTCTTGAAGTAACCTCAACCATCTTGTAATATGACCAGGAGTAATGGGTTTATTTATCAGATACCTGATTACTGCATGATCAGTGTGTACAAAGGTAGGATACCCGGTAATATAATGTTGGAACTTGTTGATGGCATAGATGATAGTAAGAAATTCTTTTTCAATCACTGTGTAGTTTAACTCGGTAGGAGACAAGTTCTTACTAACATAGTAAACTGCATATGGCACCTTGTTTACTTGTTGTCCTAAAACTGCCCCAACTGTTGTCTGAGAGGAATCAACATGGATATGAAATGGTAATGTCCAGTCCAGCTCTCGAAGGATCAGAGCTCTACAGACAAGTTCCTTGATCTTCACAAAGGCTGCATCACAATCATCTATCCACACAAAATCTGCATCTTTTGTCAGTAATTGAAAAAGTGGATGTGCTATCTTAGCAAATTTTTTTATAAAGCACCTATTATAACCAACGCAACCAATAAAGTTGCGTACTTATATGGGTGTTTTGTGTATTGGGAAGTGCAATATTACCTTTATCTTAGCTGGGTCCATCTGAATTCCAGCAGCTAAAAGCAAAAGTCCTAGAACTATTCCTTCCTCCATCATCATGTGGCACTTCATTGTACTCAAAGAGACATGCATCCATTTACATCTTTCAAGAACTTTTTCCAGATTTGCCAAGCCTTCTTCGAATGAGTCCCCGTATGGAGTAAAATCATCCATATAGATTTCAACACTATAATGTACCAGATCAAAGAAAATCCCCAAAATTTCCCTTTGAAATGTTGCAGGCGTATTACAGAGACCAAATGGAAGGAATTGGTATGCGAAAGTTCCCCAAGGGCATGTGAAAGTGGTTTTATCCTAGTCCTGGAGAGCTATTTGGTTCTGGTTGTACCCACTAAATCCATCCAGGAAGGAGAAGAAATTCTTCCCATCCAAAGTATCCAAGACTTGTTCAATGAACAGTAAAGGGAATTGGTTTTTCTGTGTCGCCTTGTTTAATTCTTTGTAATCTACACATATCTGCCATTTACCATTTTTCTTGGGAACTATCACCAACGGGGAGACCCATTGGCTGTCCGAAATAGGGTAAATAAATCGTACATCCAACAACTTTTGAATTTCTTCCTTGACAATGTTTTCTAGAGTGGGGTTCATTCTCCTCTGGGGTTGTCTCATAGGATGAAAATCCTTTTTGGTGTATATATGATGGGTACATAGATTGGTAGGAATCCCCTTCATGTCTGTAGAGTCTCAGGTGAAGGATTCTTTGTGATTTCGGAGAACATATAGAAGTTGTTTTGTCTAGGATTCTGACATATTTG
The DNA here is from genome assembly GCA_000404065.3 of Pinus taeda. Classification (NCBI taxonomy): domain Eukaryota; kingdom Viridiplantae; phylum Streptophyta; class Pinopsida; order Pinales; family Pinaceae; genus Pinus; species Pinus taeda. Next base: position 73,173 of record APFE030257098.1, read on the forward strand.
GCTTAATATTCAGGGTCTTTCCTGGCTCTATCTCTACAGAAATGTTGTCATGGGACACGGTTGTAGACAGTTCTTCAAATCCATCTATTATTTCAATACTTTCCCGCATTTCACAACTCAAGATAGATTCTAGAATTCGCTAGTTTGAATATGAAACAGAACAGGGGTCACTAATGAAGGTAGTAATTTCATCATCCTCGATTTCTGTTTTCAATTGAAGGGCCTATCCAATAGTAAGAACTAGTCTTAATTCTTCATCTTCGGATTTAGACTCTTCCTTTGGTAGAGGTTTCTTACGACCAAATGGCTTCACTAACGGGCTAGGTTCTGTAGGAGGGTATAACACAAGGTTTTTAGTAACTTGCCCATTTGAGATAACCATATTCCTAGAACGACACCCAATGTAAGTGTCTGCAGTTTCCAACCACGATCTTCCTAGAATTAAGGGATGGCCACCAGCTAGGGACTGCGTTAGCAACACTAGGAAATCCACAGGGTAATGCCATGAATCAACTGAGATTGTAATGTCTTCTAACTTTCCTACCAGTTTGACTATAGATCTTTTTGCTAGTTCTAACACAATAGGTGTATGTTTCAGGTTTCAAAGACCCAATGTATGCATGGCTTTAGCAGTAATGACATTTATAGTAGCACCCAAATCTACCAGTACATTCGGAATTTCTACCCCATTAATTTGTACAGTCAGAATTGGGTTCCCCGGATCCCCATATTTCACAGGCATAGCCTTTCCCATCATAAAATCTGATAACTTTCGCATCACATGAATAGTGAGTGGGTCCCTTAATTTCTTTCTAGGCTTTTTAGCTCAATATTCCTTAAGAGTTTTTGCATATATAGGTACATCCCTCATAGCTTGTAACAGGGGAATCTTAACAAACATATTTTGTAACTCCCCTAACAAGTCAAACTCAGCTTGAGGGATTTGTTTACTCAAGGCCAATCTTTAAGGATAGGGCGGGTCAACTTAGTGTTCTTGAGTAATTAGCAGTTGAGGAGGTGTTTGATTTTTACTAGCTTGGTTTGATTTCTCTTCAACTGTTTCTAGTTCTTTAACCTCACTACCAACTTGTTCAATAATAATAGGTGAGGGCTGAGCATCTACTACTCACCTGAACCTCAAGTTCATCTTGTAAAGTTCTGCAGTAGAGATACTATATGAAGGCAGGTTGAGGGTGTCAGCTTGTTGAGCCCCTTTATTGTTAGGATTCAGATTGGGTTGGATAGGAAGTTGAGGGTGAACAAACAGATTACCAAGAGGTATGTTAGAGGGAAATTGAAGTTGTTGTTGTGGCATTGACTGGGGAAATTTTCCAGGAGGAGAGGGTCCACGCCAGTTCGAGGCCCATGAATAATTCGAACTAGTTTGAGGAGCCCAATATTTCCAGGGTGGAAACTGATATTGAGGCCACATGGGTGGATAAGGCATGGACTGAGGACCCATATTAAAATTGTTAAAATATTGAGATGGATTCTGAAACATACCTTGATTTATGATTGGTGGCCGAGGTTGCCATGGCTTTTTGCATCCGATGAAATACAGTTGATCCACCTCTTCACCTATCCCTTGAAATACCGCCTTCAATCCTAGTAAGGAGGGGCATGAGCTTGTTGCATGACTTAGATCGCAAATTGCACATTCTTCCACAGAGTTCAATGGACATTCTCTAGGTGGATGCTTCATTCTGCACTTCAGGTAAAATATAGCCATAGCCTTTTCCAATTCCATCTGCTTTTGTTTTACTTGCAGTGTGTCCATTTGTGTAGATAGGGTACTCAATATATCAATCCTTAAGTTATCTAGTAGGTTTCCAATTTCCGCTTTCGTGACACCTCCACCAGATACTTTTGTTGACTGAATTCCTTGTTTATTCCTTGCAACTCCCCTCGAGCACTAGATGCACATCTCATAGATGGTATCAAAGTCCTCTTTTGATATATCTCCCTTTCCTACTATGTTTAATAGTTCCGGAGATTCTTCTCGAAAAGCCCGGAGAAGGATAATTTTCAAAATGTCTTTATCTAGGTTAGAATGACATGATCTCTGTAGTGTGTACTTAAAATGTTCCACACAATCCTCCATATTCTCGTCTTCTTTTTGCATGAACTTAAAAAGTTCTTCCTTAATATCCCGATATTTGCAATAAACGTGATACTTCTCCAGAAAAGAGGTTTTCATCTCATCCCATGTGGAGATAGTCTTTCCTCCTAGACCCATAAACCATTGCAGGGCTGTCCCTTTTAATGTAGCAAGGAAGATTTTCAGTTTTTGAGCATCGGTTATGTAGTCATATCCCCAACACACAGTATCAAATTCAAAAAGGAACATGTTGGGGTCTTCAATAGTCATCCCATGAAAGCTAGGTAAAGTTGTCAAAGGAATGGGCTTTGTTGGTGCGCCAATCCCAACATCCCCAATTGGGAAGTCAATCGTAGAGGTTGTGGGTGCCATGAATATCCTACAATAGTCACTGGGAATTTCAACAAGTTCTGTAGGGAATGATGGAGGGGGTCTTGTCACAGAAGTTTGAGTTGCTTTAACAACACTCCCCTTATCCTGTGGTGATATGAATACCCTTACAGCTCCTTCCTCCCTATCACAATGGCTTGATTCCTCAGACCCCTTCCCTGCAACTTCTCCTTCCCTACTAGAATGGGATGGTTCCTCAGACCTTCTTCTTGCAACTTCTTCTTCCTCTATTACTAGTAGTAGTACTCCTTCATCAGGTACATTGTTACATACTTCTACTACTGGAAGGGTTTGTTGTGTTCAATCAACAAGAGCTACTATGGATAGCACTGGATGTTCAACAGATTGTCCCTTTGATTTCATTCCAGTCCCTGCCCTCATAGTAGCACGAGAAGATGCCTCTGATTCAGCTTTTGTGATGATTTGTTGGATATAAGTGTTCCTTCCCAAATCATGTCCTCCTTTCTTCGGGGCTTTTCCTCTACCCCTTTTATTTGAATCTCTATTCATGCAAATTGGTAAGAGGGAAACATCCAAATTAAATCACTATGATCAGGAACTAGAGAAGGGTGTCTAAAGATTATTCCCTCCCTAGGACGAGAGGTTGGGTTTTAACAGACAAGACAAGAAAATTACTGAAAGGAAATCTAGGGTTCAAGATCTATAGCAGGGTGTTAAAATACCATTCGCTCCCCAAGACGAGAGACTAGACAAGAAAAGAAATCGCATAAAAGGAAATCTAAAGATCAGGACCTGGAGCAGGGTGTGTTACGCAACATTTTGTCACTGTCCCTAAACTCCCCATTCCTTGATCCTAGAGGACCTCTATAATGAACCCCACATTCTTTGCGTTCATGGAGAAACTCCCATTTTGTCCCTCTTCCTGAGTAGATAAATTCCCTTTTGCACCATTTCCCCTGAAACTTCTGTTTTGCCCAGTTTATAAGACTAGCACTAATGGCCTTTGTCTCCCCCATGCCGATGTGTAGAGATTAGCTCTACTCCTTGCGCCGACCAAAGCGATTGAGTTGTTTCAGTCAGATTGGTCCTGTTATGGATTTTTTTTTAAATTACAGCCAAACCTTCCAGTTCTATAAGCTCTGTAACGGAAGTCTGGTAAATGGTTTGGCCGGATGGGGTCGAGGATCACAGTTTGGGATCCTCTCCGCTATAATAATGGAACTACCTCAAGGGATAAGTCCTTCTCCCATGATAAGAGGATCCATCTCCCATCCATTTTTCCTCTATAAACCTCCCTTCTTCCTAAGCACAAACTAGTTGCTAGTTTTGGGCTGAGTGTGAGTGTTATAGTTGCAAAGTGTTGATGTTATTTTCGAGTAGACAATCAAGCTATTACTAGTTGTGTGAGGGAGAAGTGTGATTTGGTTTGGAGTGAATCCTAAAGGGAAGGGCTTTAAAACAATTTTTGTTTGAAGCCATCATGGAATGCTAGCAGAAGCGTGTGTGGGAACCTGGTCTTGTCAGAGGAAGACTGCAACATCAAAACGAATAGTTGTAATCTCTCTTTGATATTAATATATGAAACTATCAATTGATTTCCTACATGTTTTGTAATATTACATATCCATGTCTTAATGTTTCTTGACTTGTTAAGTAGGTTGAATTGCAATTTTTCAATTATTATGTTTGTGTGTTGTTGTTGTTTACTTGTTTCAAGAGCTTGAAGAAGGAAGCGAGAGATTGCTGGAGTGAGCAAGCGAGGACATCATCAAGTAGGATAAGCGACCAAGAGGTAGGCCCTCTTTATTGATTCTAACCTAAGGAAATATTCCATAGAATGTATCTGTTGTGGCTAGACCCATTATCGGGCTAGAGGAATTCGTTCGTTTCCGCACTTATAATTTTACTTCACCACAAATTGGCGACTTTGTTGGAGATCCCAATCCTTTTGTTTGTCTTGGATTTCATGATTTCGTGAGAAATTTTCTATTTTCACGTTTTCCCTTTGGTTTTGTTTATTTTCTCCTACTTACTAGCCTAAGTCTAAAATTCATAGTAGCAGATTTAGTCCCTGTTTTGATTTTTTTTTCCTTAGCTACCTCGACCAGCGCGCTCAATCCACTGACAGTCACATCGACCAGCGGGAATTGCTGAGGAACAGTCGCGCTGACCAGCCTCTGGCGCTTGTTGTCAGTTAGGAAGTCAAACCGATGCCTCTAAGTGAAGATTAGGGCTTGACCCCAATCTTGGCCAGTGTGTTCTGCTCTTGTGGTTTTGACCCCATAAGATTTTTTAATTGTTTTCTCCCTGATTAGAAAGTTAATTTTCATTTGGTTTTGCTTGCTTGTTGGCTTGTCAACTTTCTATTTGATTGATTGAGTCATTGAGTGGCCAGCGACACTAGGGCATCTAGTTGGTCGCCCATTCAGTAGTTTGTGAACTCACTAAGTCAGGTCGTAGGTGTGTTTACTCTTTGCATTTGTTTTTGGTCCTTTTTTTCAACTTTGACCTCTTTTTGCACAAGTTTGAAAAAGTTTCGTTTACTAGCTTGAATGTTTTTTTTTTCCGACATAGATTACATTATTGGCCTTGTGTTTGGTAAAGTTGGTGTTTCATTGATCTGAATGAACTGCTCCTTTCATGTTTCCATCTGCTTGAAGAGCTTATTGTCTCGAAAAAAAATTCACTAAAAGATTGTATGTGAAAAGTTTGTTTCGTTGTTTCATGAGAAAGTATGAAATTCTAGCTTGTTGCGTAATTATGTTACGATAATTTGCATCTTTTAAAAGACTATAATTGCATCAACATTTGAAAAAGGAAGAGAAATTTTGTTTTTGAAAGGACTAATAGATAAGTGTTTGTCAGGAAATTAGGAATTGGAATGCATTTTCCATTAGTTTATTTTTTGAAAAAGTAAGGTAGTGAAAGATCATTTCCTTTTCAGTTGCTCAATTTTTTGCATTTGATTGAGTAGTTTCTACCCTCTCTAGTGTAGGCATTTCATTGAATTGAAAGGGTCTTGTCTCATTTAGTTTCATTTGAGTTTTTTCGAGTAACATCACTAAGACCTAAAAAATGAAACTTAACTCAATATCAACTCTAAAATTAATTCAATTAACCTAAGGTGCATTTGACATTAACGATCATATCTAGAAGGTTTAGGCTAGAGACGTGTTCTGGCGTCTTTAAACCTAACAGTTGTCATTAGCTTCAACATTAGACAACGCTAGTATGGAATTGTGCTCCCTGTACCATTGAGTATATAATGGGAGACCCCACTAGGCTGCAATCCTTTTATCCTTAGGAAGCCGAGTCGGCCACCTTGTGAACGTGATACACCAAACACAACATTCGGGGAGATTTCTTGCTCGTACTTTTTGGTTCGCCAGGAGGTATTCTACAGTTCACGGTTGCCTGGTAATCCTGTTTACCTAGATCATCCAGAGCAATCATTTGATCATTTTGACTCATTAAACTTAAAAGATCATTCGAGCACCTTTCCTTTCAAGCTCGTTTCCAATTGAAAGTGATAGAGTCATCTTTGTTTCTTTCTCGACTCTTAAAAAATGAAAGAGCATCAGTATTTTATGTGTATTAATAATTGATTGCCCACGATCCAAAACATCTTGTTAGTCTTTTTGGCCAAATCGTGAGTTCCCTTAGAAGGACATTTTAAAACCTTGAAGTTATTTGTTCTGTCGACTAAGACAAGGTCATCGTGGCTGAACCATTTGGTTCACCCAATTCCTCTTCCTCTCCTCCGTCTGAAAGACTGTCTATGGAGCCCTTTCTTGAGTTATCAGAGTCACTCGAGAACCAAATTGTTGAACTCACAATTGTTTTGAGTGTTCAACCATTATCATATCATCCTCCACCCACTTTTGATACAGGGTCATCTGCTAATCTTGGCCCGGAATCTCCAGACAATCCCGTTCGAACTCTAGAGAGCTCGCCGACCATTGACGGTCAGCTTGGACTGGTTATCTATCCTCTGAACCCTCTGTTTGACGTTGTTGAGATATCACCACAGCATCATTATAGTCCATACGACCAGCCGGGTGTTCCTTTGGAACTATCCCCCAGTACTCGTTTGGCCATTCATCTTCGTTTGTTTTCAAAGATCGAACCCGAAGGCGATGCTCCAGTCACATCTCCGGATGAGTCCACAGTTTCTACTCCACACATTGTTGAGGGGGAAGAATTGCAATTGCAATTTCCTCCTGAGGGTTTCCCTTTTTCGGAAGGTATTCCCGCCAGTTTTCCACCCAACTATGTGTCTTTGGGGCACTAAGTTTCAGGCACACCTAGTGCCTCATCACTCTACCATAATCATGTATGGGTGTGAGGCATCAGGCCTACGTTAGGTCCATTCGTCACAAACACAACTTCTCAACAGGATGTTACTTCAGTCCCGATGCAACCCACCATTTTGAACACTCTTATATCATCGATCCTAGTTACACGTCAGTCACAACCTACAGTTTCAAAGATTGTATCTGTCAGTTCCTCTATCCCATTGGTTAGTGGACAAATTGTGCCACCGCCTAGGGGGCAGAACCTGAATGTCTCTATGGTTTCAGGTGCCACTAATGTGAGAGGCTCACAAGCTCACATGCTTGGTATAAAGTAGCCCTCTTCTAGTATTATTTATAACCCTGCTGATCCTACTGGATCAAGCAATGTCCAGTACCAACAGGTTCAAAATCTCATTGGTCCATCTGGATTGAGAAATGTTCAGTATCAGTAGCCCTATGGGGCTCAGGTCCAATACCAAAATCCTTACATTCCATATGGTTCTCAAGGATTGGTTAATCAAACTTACACTCTCCAATTAGGTAGTACATCCAGCCTGGCTATAGCTAGATTAAGTTAGGTAATTTCCTGGGCACTATCCAACTACCCTTGCAACAACAAGGACAACATTTACAAAACTAGGGTAGCCTTTGTTACCGCAAGAGCAACCTTTGTTGAAGCAAGGGCTCTTCGTGTAACAAAAAGGGAAAATTATCCCGCAACAAGGTCACCTGCCACAACCACAAGGTCAATCCTTACAATAGTTGCAGCAAGCCGTGCAACAACAGATGCAATATGCTCCGCACACCTCTCAACCCATACCATCACAAGGCCAACCTCTGCAAACCCAAGGACAAATTTTGTAACTACAAGGTCAACCCTTGCAACAAAAAAACCAACCAGGGCAGCAACAACCCTTGTATACATATCAACAAGGTCAACCCTTTCAGAGGCAGGGGCAAGGGTCATGGTCAAGTCCTGCAGCAACAGGCCCAAAACCCTCTTGTCCTAGGTCAACAAGTTCAAAATCCTGTTGGCTAAGGGCACTAGGTACAAAACCCCTACGTCTAAGGGAAACAAGTATATCAACCCTATGCCCAAGGACTGCAGGTCCATAATCCTCTTGTTCAGGGCAATAGGTTCATCAGCCCTATGTTCCAGGACCACAAGTCTCATATCCATATGTCCAAGGTCAACAGCCTTTTAACCCATATGTTGCCTATCAGCAACCTATGCCTGGACATTTTCAAGGTATTCAAGGTCAAAATCCTCCCTATGGTCAAGGTAATCCGCAATGGGGGCAGCATTAGATGCCATATGGCCAAAATCCTTACCAACAGGGATGGGCTCCTCCATATTGGCCCCCTTATCGGCCTCCCATGCCTTTTAACACTCAATTACCTTTGTTGGCTACACTCGAGTTGTCGGATCTATCGCACCTTACAAATGATCTGATCCTTTATTCACCATACTGGCCTCCAGTGTCGTCCAAGATACCATGTGATTGCCCCAAGTTCGATGGAAAATCTAAAGAAGATCCTCAGGCCCACGTGATGACATATCACCTCTAGTGCTCGTCAAACTCGTACGTAGATGATTCCATTCATCTTCATCTTTTCCAACGAACCCTCACGAATGTTGTAGTAAAATGGTACATCGAGCTACCTCGAAGTACTTACCATGACTTTAACTCTTTAGCCATGGCTTTCGTCATTCATTTTCAATTGCTGGTTCATTGTGAAACTGGAGCCTAATTGGTCACATCACTTAGAAAGATACTGCGACACACATCTCTGATCACATCCATGAATGGAGACGTAGACATCGCCTGATAAAATTCGAGATTGTCGATAATTTGCTCACTAAATGGTTTACCAAATCATTAGTAGCCCCAATTTCTTGCGATATAGCTATGGGTGGATGCATCACTGAAGAGCAAGCCATCGATCATGCCCAGTACTTGGATCTAGTTTACTCTCAGTATGGCACTTTATATGATTTACTACCCAATGCTCCGCGGCCATCATCTGATCCTGCAGCATCAAAGTCAATATTTTTTCCTCCCGTTGATGGAGTTATTGGTTCAGTGTCCCAGACCACTGCTAAAACTTCTTCAAAATAGAAGTCGGTCTTGAATGTTTCTCCTAACAGTTCATCTCGGAATCCACCCGGCCCTAGTAAAACCTCATAGGTCCATGCTGTTTAGTCTACCACAGCAAAAAAATCCTCAAAAGAGAAAAAGAAAGGCAAAGGAAAAGCTAAAGCCGATGCCCCGAAATAGGGTCCTCCCAAATCATCTGCTGGCGAATCTTCACAATGGAAACCTAAGTATCCTTGCCTCATTTTATAAGAGGATCACTACACTAAGGATTGTCGTCGATGATCCGAAGTTAGTCGCCTACTCAAAGGGACCCCTGTTGTCCTCAAAGAGCCATTTCTATTTCAGCAAACTCAAATGGTAGACCAACCCCAACCTAATCCTTCAGATCTCAAGTGTTCATGATGAGCACGCCCATTAAAGTGGCTACCCAATCCAAAGATTATCAAACTCTAGCTTTGACAACTAGGAAAGAAAAAGAAACTGCACCTTCTTATTCTACCCCGAGTTATGGCCCTCTACAAATTGAGCGCCCTAACCCTGATTTCGTTATGCAGCCACCCTCTTGGGGTGTGCTGCGGAAATCCTCGTATAATCCCAACGCCCAAGCCACTCAGATCTACAATATTGTTGAGGATTTGGCTCAGGTGCCGTCAGCCATGTCGGCTCTCAAGGTACTCCAAAGCTACCCATAGCAGTGAAAATCCTTGCTATCAGCTATCGAGGGCATCGATCCCACCGAGTCTAATTTTATATGTTTTGATCTAGAGAACCATGTTCCACGGCTCCCTCATCAGGTTGCCTTTCTTATTCAGGTAATCATCAATGAGAAGACCATCCACCGCACTGTCATTAATGAAGGTGATTCCACCTGCATCATGTCAACTTCATGTTTGAAGGCTATTGGTTCCCTTGCACTGAACTAGTCTCTAAACACTTTGGAAGCTTTTGATGGGCACAATTCATGACCCTTCGATGTCTTTCCTAGCCTTGCCATCACCCTGGAAGGCAAGACAGTGCAGGTCGAAGTAGAAATTATTGACACCAATCTCAATTATAATCTTCTACTCGGCCAAAGTTGGACTCATGCCATGCATGTCATGGCCTCCTCCTTGTTTCGCATCATTTTTTTCCCCATCAATGGAAAATTGTCATTGTCGATCAGCTATCTTTCTTTTTCTCTTCCTCACTTCCATACATCAAGCACTTTGGTGCTCCCTATGAGAGTGTGGGGGTAGGTCTCTTCAAATATTCTGCCTTAATGGTAATTTTTCCACTCCCACCTCCTCATGTTGCCTCTGTCCACAAGATCTCGGTCAAATCTAATCCCTGGGTCATCCCTGCACTAGATCTTATTGATACTTGGGGCAAGGTTATGTCGCTTAGTCCCATCGAAGTCAATTACGTGGAAATTGTTTTGGCTTCGAACTCTGCATCCTTTGATTCACATATGTCGAAGACCTCTCTCAATATGTACTCCTAATCCCCCCTGGCTTGGCACTTTGGAATCATCTGATCCCTTAGCCAAAACCTTCCTTGTTGACGAAGGGTTCATGGAAATCATGTCTCTCGAGGAACCACCATGGATCGATACTCATCACTGCTCCTCATCCCTGCCTCGTTCGGTGGTCATATCTACCACTTTTGAAGAGACCTCTTCTCCATTTCCGCCACCGACTGTTACTCATGAAGTATGGTTAGAGGGAAATTTGGGTAATATTACCCAAACGATGCCGATTGACATTTCTATCAAACCCAGTGTTATTGAACATATTCATTATGGGGTATCTTGTTCTTTGGATGGGATCAAGACATATACTCATCTATTTCAGGAATTTTGTGATGTGTTTGCATGGTCTTACGAAGAAATGCCTGGCATTAATCCTAGCATTGTGGTGCATGAAATACCAACATATCCGCATGTGAAGCCTGTTCGCTAACGGCTTCACCCGGTGCAACCTAGGAAGGCCACTGCTATTAATGGTTAAGTTGAAAAGCTTCTCAAGGCTAGGTTCGTCTATCCCATCCCCCTTACAAATTAGGTGTCCAATATTGTCCCGGTGACTAAAAAACAAGGCACGATTCGTGTTTGCATGGATTATTGAGATCTTAATTGTGCATGTCCTAAAGACAACTATCCTACTCGCTTCGTTGATCAAATCATTGATGAATGTGCCGAGCGCGAGATCTTTTCCTTTATGGATGGTTTTTCTGGTTATAACCAGATTAATATTGCACTGGATGACCAAGAAAAAACAACCTTTATCTGTCCATGGGGTACGTTCATGTACAAGAAGCTCCCTTTTGGCCTAAAATATGTTGGAGCCATGTTTCAACGGGCAATGTCCTACACGTTTCATGATATTCTCAACATTGTCCAGCCTTACTTCGATGACCTTCCTGCCCATTCTCGTAAGTGCCAAGATCACCCAAACCATCTTTAGCAGATTTTTCTACACTGCAGACGCTATAACATATGGTTAAATCCACACAAATGTGTTTTCTGCATGGAATTAGGATGACTCCTCAGCTTCGTTATTTCCAAGGATGGTATTTGCTTAGATCCACTAAAAGTCGAGGGTATTGTAAATTTACCCCCTCCGTCCTCATTGTACCAACTCCAGAGCCTGAAAGGAAAGACAAACTTTCTTTGTTGTTTTATACCCAACTACATCAAACTAGCCACAAGATTTACCCAATTACTCAAACAAGGAACGCCCTTTGTATGGGATGAGGTGGCCCAAAAATATTTTGATGATCTTAAGGCCGTCCTCATAATCGATCCTCTGTTACATCCATTAGACTATTATCAAGATTACTTCCTTTACCTAGTCGTGGCCCCTAGCACCATTGCTATGGTTTTGGTCCAAGACGATGACGAAGGTAGCGAAAATGTAATCCACTACCTTAGTCAGAATCTACTTGACATTGAAACACATTATGCACATGTTAAGAAGTTTGTTTTGGCTGCTATCCAGGTTGTTCAATGTTTTCGGCACTATATCCTTTTACGTTCAACTACAATGATTTCTAAATGCAAACCTATGACCTATATCCTAACTCGTCAGTTGCGAGGGGGCAAGTATTCTAAATGGATCGTTATCCTGCAAGAATTCGATTTGGTCTTCACTATGGCCAAATCGAAGAAGTCACTTGTTTATGTTGAATTGATTTGTTCCCTTCCCTCCAAAGCTCTCCCTGCTGGTGTAGATGAACAACTTCCAGATGAGACCCTTTTCCTGATTATCAACCTTGATCCATGGTACAGTGATATCATCGTGTATCTCCAAACCTCCATGTTTCGGTCTGCATTGACCAAGGATGATCGTTGAAGGATTCCACATCATTCCCAACCCTATCGTATTATTGGTGATACTTTATACTATGTCGATGTCGATTCAGTTCTTCATCGATGCCTTACGATTGAGGAAGCTAAAATAGCTGTCAATGCTTGCCACTCCAGGTCATGTGGTGGTCATATGTCTGGTTACGCTACAGTTCAAAAAATCCTTCGCGCTGGTTATTTTTGGCCGTCTATCTTCAAGGACTGCATTCTTGCTGTCCGTAAGTGCCACAAATGCCAAATTTACCAATGCAAGATGTGTGCCCCACTCGCTCACCTACACCCTGTCATTACCATTGGTCCCTTTGCCAAATGGGGCATCGATTATATGACATGTAACCCTCATTTGGATGGGGGGCATGGCTATATTATCGTCATTGTGGATTATTTCACCAAATGGGCCGAAGCGATGCCCACATATTCTACAGACGGTAAGACGACATCTCAATTCCTTTTTAACCATGTTATTTTCAGGTTTGGTGTACCCCAAGACATTGTCACAGAGCATGGCTCCCATTTCAGAGATTACATGATGGCAGAGCTGACATCTGCATTGGGCTTGTGCCATGATGGCTTGACCCCATATTATCCTCAGGCCAACGGCCAAGTTGAAGCCATGAATAAGGTTTTGGTCACCATGCTTCAGCGTACTATTGGGATGCACAAGTCAAATTGGCATCTCATGCTCTTTTCAGCTCTATGGGCCTATCGAACTTCAACCAAAGACGCAACTAGTTTCACACCATTCCAACTGGTCTATTGTTTGGAAGTAATGTTTTTGATCAAATGCGAGATTCCTTCACTCAAGTTAGTTGTTGAACTCCTCCCCGAAACATCACCTCAAGAGGGATGCCTCTTATGTTTATAACGACTAGATGATACTCGCCATCTCGCTGCCTTGGTCATCGAAGCACAAAAGAAATAGGTCAAATGCCATTTCGATTAGTCGGTCTCCCCTCGCGTATTCTCTGAGGATGATTTGGTCCTATTATATGACCAAGCTAATGATAAGCTGGGGGAAGGAAAGTTCAAACCTATGTGGCATGGGCCCTATATCGTAAAACGTGTTTTGCAAAAAGGAGCCTATGAGCTTATTGCTTATGAAGGAAGTCCTCTCAATAAGCCCTGAAATGAGATTTACCTCAAAAAGTACTATGCTCAGGTCATCTTGCATGGTTACTTATGTAGATTAGTGTGTGATTCATTTTTGTACAGCATGGTTTTGTGTGATAGTTTTCATACAGCTTTCCTATTTAGTATGCTTTTCTTGCTTTGCAAATGTCTACAGCTCCTCATGTTGGTTTCGCTGATGGTGCTTTCCGTAGTACCCAGAACTTATCATCCACAACATGGGCTATCTATGACCCTAACGGTGATTTTATTGACCTTCAAGGTATCTACCTAGGTCATACAACCAACAACATTGCTGAATATAGTGCGGTTATCGAACTATTGTCAGAAGCCATTGCTTTGGGCATCAGAGAATTGGTTGTCAACCTGGATTTGTAGCTTGTCTTCCTTCAACTCAACGGGCAACATTCCATCAGGAACCCTCAAATATTACAAATGTATCTTCGTATCCATTTATTGGAAAGGCATTTTAATTATATTACATATCATCATATTCCTAGACGCATGAATACATTGACAGATGCATTAGCAAATTACGTGTTGGATAAACATTTACAAAACATGTAAAAGATAAGACAAACCTTTGTACCATAGTAGACAGGAAAATACAACACATATACATATGGTGAGAATGTTTGATACATCAGAACTCCAAAAAATAATATGTGTGTCTAAAATAACATCAACAGCTCGCAGGCCTCATACATCCGTGGCACGCAGGCCTCAAAAAATATGTAAGTGTTGGACCAAGGAACTAATAAGCATGATGGTCATGGTAGTAGCATGAGATGGCTCATGCAACGTGACTCAATAGTCAATGGATCAGATCTGGGACTCCCATTGTGTGCCTCTGGTACTGACGAGGCATGTCTCCTATCCGAGCATACTCCGGGATACCATGAGTTAACCCCTCAAGGTTCCTTGCAATATCCTCCTCATTCTCGCTCCCTTCCGGATAAGGGGCGACAACGTCAATAGGGAAGGGGACATGCCTGGCTATTGGGGACATCCTAGCCGGCCACTTTGGTCCAACATCTGGATAAACAAGAGAAATGTTATAAGTGTACGTATACCAAAAAACAATTACAAAATCTCAAAATTAAAAATTTGACTTTTTACCTTTGTCATCGAAGTCCTCTCCATTTGGTAAGGGCATGTCTGGATCTCCACAGAATCAGTACCACTATATGGACAGTCCTCCAAGATGATCTTCTATTATTGTAGCCATGAGAAGAATGTAGGTCGGTATGACATATGTTGACCCCCAGTGATCCTGGGCATCAAACGACTCCAACAGGACATCCACGGATCATGTGGCACAAGAGGATCTACCTCAGTCAACTGATACTAGAACAGTGGCACTCGTTCCAGGAAAAAGGTCACAAGTACAAATCCAAATCCAAATTTCTTCAGATTCCCCACCTTGGCCTTGGACAATTGGTGCTTGATGTTCATCTTCATGGCCTCTGCCCAGTTGAAGATCGTAGGAGCTGTCTAGTCAATAGCATAATGGAACTTCGACTTGTTAGTCTCATGTTCCACATGGGACCCCGCCACTCTGTTGATAGTCAACAGAAGCACCCTTAGTGTGAAATCCCACACATTGGAAATATCTATCTTCCCACTCTTAGATTTCTAGGCCTCAGGGCATTGTTCGGCAAGCAGTGAAGATATGCTTGCCCCGATTAGACATGACCCATGCAAGTTCACTGGCTCACCTCTGTGAGACAGTCCAGTGATGAAGTAGATATCTGAAGTTGTCAACTCCAGCTCTTGGTCACCAATGACAAAAATCTCTCGATTAATGTCCCAAAGGCTTATTAGGTATCGAAGCAACTTGGGTTAGGCCCGCATCCCTAGTGTAAGGAAAAATTTGAGGAGCCTGCAAGCCCTCAAAGCCTCTAGGCAATTTGGGTCATTCATTGCCTAGGTGTCAACATCTTTATGTTCCCTTTCCTTCCAATCCACCATTTTTCAGCGATTCTCTCTTACAAAAGCCATTAATTTGAGTCAATAATCACCTTGGCACATAAAATTCAAGATTAAACGGTCAATTTTTTAGAGCATAGGGTTTTTCTCTATCCACAGTGTCGGCGCGCCTATTTTAAAAATAGTTGCGCTGATCGGCGCAGATGGCTTTGCTGATCACCCTCGGCTGGCGCGATTCGTGCCCGAAAATCGCGTCGACCAAGGGTGAAAAATATTTTCAAAAGCCTCCCTAAAATCCAAAAATAATGGCTAAAAGAAGAAATAAGTAGCATGAAAATGGAGCTCAGGGCTTCAACTTTACCTGGAGCTGATGGCTCATCGATTGACCTCCCGTATCTCCCGCAATCTGCTTTGGAACAATTAGGGAAAAAGTGGGTAAAAATTATTCACAACAAAGGTAAAATGGTAAATGGTAAAAATATATTTAATTTTCCCCTTTTTTATTCATTTTTTCATGAAAATATCAGGTTTTGTAAATATTTTGACCTATTTTGCCTCAAGGACTCAATAATACACTTTACCTTACATGTGCAACGACAAGTGTGGATGTTCGACGATGGCGATGAGTCACATTTTAGCTCTTTTCTTGACTCGTTAAACTTATATGAAAAGATTGCTGAGTATTTTTTCCCTTTTTGACTCGTTAAAGAGAATAAAAATGGGGGGTCTACTTTCAGTGCTTTTTCGACCCTTTAAAAGTGAAAAGATGGTCAAGCCCTTGTTGTTTCGAACTCCTTAATGGATGCGAAACATCGTGCACCCAGTATAAGTTTACCCCTTTTTCGGGATGGGAGGCACTATTTACGAAAAAGGTACTCCTTGACTGAAATGGTCAAGCAGTTCTCTCAAGTATCATTTTCTACCTTTTCGGGCCATGTGGAGTTTTCTTTTACGTGTATTTTTCAAACTCTCTAAACATGAAAAAGGTACCAAGTTACACCTTTGTAGGACTCGTTAAACTATTAAACGACATCAGATTCATCATCATGACGGACATGAGCTTCTCCTTCCTATGGCTCGTTAAACTTACTAGGTCAGATTCATTCAAAGGATGAACTTACAGTGCAAGCATATTCTATCCCCTTCAAGCTTGCGATTAAAAAATAATTTGGGTACTTGCCAGAAATGGTGGGGGAAAATTTGGAAATCTATCAGTCGTGTTGGCATCTCATGCTTGAACATGACACTCTTTGCTTCATGTCGAGTTGGGACATCCTCCTTTGCATCGTTGACCTTCTTGGGTTTGGGTTGTTTACTTCTGCCTCCCATCTGATCTCTGCTATGTCTTCATGACCACCGATCCTATGGATCCAAAAGCTACCAAACTTCCAGTTGTGATGCTGATATGTTCAAGAATTGTCCTTATATAGTTACACTTACTTCTGATTCTCTGTACCAACCAAAATCATTTTGCATCCTCTCGTCTCGTGTCAATGGTGTGGGATTCATTATGGCCCTCCTTCGACATGGTCACTTTCCATCGACTTCAACTCATTATCTAGGAAGTTGACCAAGAGAGTCCCTTCCAGTACCTTAGATCTTGCATGCCCTAATGGCAACTTCTTCGCACTCGATGACAAGTTCACATCATTCACTTTCAATCAAGTGATTTCACGGGTATTCGACTTCAGTTCCTGTATTCACATTCCGTGAATTGTGATGACAGTACCTTGTGGACCATTGTCATTATTGGTGGTTTCTCTCACGCTTGTTAACAGTTTACGTCATTGACTGGTAATCAAGCGACTTTCTAGCATGTTTGACATCAACACATCTATTCACATGCTAGGATCTGTACTTTGATTGGGTCGTGTTGGAGCACAAGACCCTGGAATCAGATCACAAAAAGTCCAGGTTGCGAAGTGGTGTGACATGATTATGATGATATGCATGTCTCATTTAGATGGTTGGTTGTTATGAAACCAGCTCAAGAAAAGATAGAAAAGATAGATTAATGCCTTAGAATTCAGCCTCTTCGAGGAGGCAACCTCCTTTACATTACATAAATGAACAATTCTTGGATGCCACAAATGAAAAGACCTCCTTTCTATATATAGGAGTCTAAGGGGTCATTATATAATCAGAGCCTACATAACAATAATAATGTAAGGGCACAATAATAACAATAGTGGGCTTCTATGGGGCACAATAGTAACAATATGGGCACTACATGGGTACATCAATATAATAAGGGGGTTGTACTAATAATAATAAGGGGATACACTAGTAGTATAGGGGCCTAACATTGGTTGCGACCAGACCATGAGTTATCATATGTGATCCTTCTCAATATTGGATGGCTACGACCATACCTTGGTTTCATTATGATCCTCTTTGATGAATGGTTGTGCCCATACCTAGATCCATTTACATGATCATTCTTTGGATGGTTGCATCCATGCCACAATTCATGTATCATTTGACAGAGATCTCAGTTTATGTATATGTATCTGTACTTGTTTGTAGGTTTTCTGATGGAAGACTAGTTCCCTGCACTAATTTATAAAGCATTTCATCCCTCACTCTCGCTCGACCCTTACGCTTTAGGGGGCATCTGTTGCACAACATTTTGTCACTGTCGCTGTAATCCCCGTTCCTTGATCCTAGAGGACCTCTATAGTGAACCCTGCATGCTTTGCCTTCATGAAGAAACTCCCATTATGTCCCTCTTCCTCAGCAGATAAATTCCCTTTTGTACCATTTCCCCTGAAACTTTTGTTTTGCCCATTTTATCAGACCAACGCTAATCACCTTTGTCTATAAGCACTACTCCTCACACTGACCAGAGTGATTGAGCTATGTTTCAGTCACACTAGTCCTGTTATGGAAAGTTTTTTAAATTAGAGTCGAAGCTTCTAGTTCTAGAAGCTCTGTAATGCAAGTTTGGTAAATGGTTTGGCTGGATGGGGTTGAGGATGATAGTTTAGGCTCCTTTCCCCTATAATTATGGAACTACCTCAAGGGATAGGTCCTCCCATGAGAAGAGGATCCATCTTCCATCCATTTTTCCTATATAAACCTCCCTTCTTCCCAAGCACAAACTTATTGCTAGTTTTGGGCTGAGTGTGGGTGTTATAGTTGCAAAGTATTGATGCTATTTTGGAGTAGACAAGAAAGCTATTACTAGTTGTAGCTATCTAGTTGTGTGAGGGAGAAGTGTGTTTTGGTTTGGACTGAAGCCTAAAGGGAAGAGCTTTAAAACTATTGTTGTTTGAAACCATCGTGGAATGCTAGTAGAAGTGTGTGTGGGAACCTGGTCTTGTCAGATGAAGGCTGCAACGTCAAGATGAATGGTTGTAATCTCTCTTTGATATTAATATATGAAACTATTGATTGATTTCCTACATGTTTTGTAATATTACATATCCATTTCTTAATGTTTCTTGACTTGTTAAGTAGGTTGAATTGCAATTTGTCGATTATTATGTTTGTGTGTTGTTGTTGTTTACTTGTTTCAGGAGCTTGAAGAAGTGAGAGGCTGCTAGAGTGAACAAGCAAGGACATCATCAATTAGGATAAGTGACCAAGAGGTAGGCCCTCTTGATTGACTCTAACCTAAGGAAATCTTCCATAGAATGTATATTGTGGCTAGACCCATTATTGGGCTAGAGGAATTCATTCGTGTCCACACTTATAATTTTACTTCACCACAGGGTGTCAAAAGATCATTCCCTCCCCAATATGAGAGATTGGGTTTTAAAAACTCAGAAAAATTCAAAACAATTAACCAAAACAAGCGATTCAGCCCAAAAACAATAAATAGCAACAAAAATCAAAATACTAAGCTCAAGACTTAGAGCAGGGTAGCATTTCCCTCCCTAAGGCAAGAGATTGATCCTTTGGTCAATACAAATCATGTCTTGCACCTTGTTAGCCTTCCCTGGCAATGACGCCAAAATGTTGGTGTCCGAGTGTGAATAAACTATTCCACCCTTTTACACATCAATTCATCAATCCAGGTGCGTACAATTTTCAAGGTAATGCACAAGTTATATGCAGGGGCAAGGTTACAATCTAATATAAACCAAGGATTCATAACTAAAGAGTCAAAGCATCATTGTAAAAGTAATTAGAAATAAATTGCAGAACTTAAAAAGAAATTCACAACAATTAAATAAGGAACTATAACAACAATAAGACATTAGCACACAAGAACAGAAACAACACACATACAGAAAATACGCAGCCCCTGATCAGAAGAGCGGGCCCAAATCTCTGATCAACACTGTGTTAACTCACAGCTAAGAAGAGAACATCAAACTTGCTCGCATTCAATTAATGTATAATAAACTGTTACAATGTTTGTCTTTACACAGCTAACCCTTCGCACAGGAATAAAATCCCTTTTATATGAATACATGGGAACGCCATATTTCCTAGATCTGGCAACTAATGCCCAAAAAATACAGTTTTTTAGAACAAAAACTAATTTCTGAGAGAGAGAGAACAAGAAGGATCCAAAATAAGCCTGGGAGCAGCTAAGAGTTGGTTATGTTGTTCCAACATTGCCAAAAAGATGTTGTAAATGCGGGATTGTTGCTGTGAGCTGTGAATGTGATACTTCTTCACCAAAATCTGCGGAACTAACAAAGTTTAGTAGTTCGTATAGGCAAAAACCTCCTAACCTTACTTCATCAATTAAATATTCCAAGAGACGTTAGAAGGGAGGTTTACCTTGTAGATCTATCACAATTAATGCATATCATTTGGTGCAAAAATGATGAAAGGAAAGGTGAAATGGTAAGGAAAAGATAGGCAGATTTGGTTCCCAACACTACCAATATCATATAGAGACCAAATTGAGCTCGATGAGCCTAGATCATTGGAGGAGGCCATCTGAAAGTTGAACATTGTTATGAGCAGTCGAAGCACAAATTTGAGCATAAGTGTGACTTGAAAGGAAATGAAAAAGTTAAAGGAAAATGGCCACAAAAGTGAGGAAGACCTCAAGATTCAAGTGAGAAATAAAATGTAGTCCCTTACAAGAAGTTCAATACAACTGAGAAGGGACATGGAGAGCAACAGACTAGAGGCAATGATAGAGCATCGTTGCAGTGTTGGATATGTGTCAAGGATCATTGTAAGACGGATTTTCCATAGTATTAGGGTGGTAGACCCCAAATCTATAGTGCTCAGGAGGTGCATACAGTTGTTGATGTAGGTCATAGCATTCCTCAGATCTATGCAGTTATGGAAAACATGAAAGTGGATCATCATGCATATATCATTGAGATGGATAGTAAGCTTTGTGATCAAGTTGTTTCTATTTTGACTAATCTCAAATCTAATTATAGTTATATTAATCCTGACCTAGTGGATAAGTGTGGTTTGAGAAAAGAAGTGCATGCGAAATCTTGGTTGGTACAGCTGGCTACAGGTACAAATAAGAGAGTTCACCATTGGGTAAGAGCTTGTGCATTTGAGTTAAATGGTATGCCTACAACAACACATTTGAATGTACTTCCATTGGGATCATATAGAATTCTTTTGGGTATGGATTGGTTGTACCTTCACATGATCAAAGTGGATTGCTTCAACAAGGCCATTGAGTGTGTGGATGATAATGGGGAAAAGAGAATTATGGAGGGAAAGAATAAGTATACATCAATGAGGATGGTTACCACTATTCAGGCTAGGCATAGTTGTATAAAAAGTTGTGTGATGTTTGCAGTGCATATATCTAGTGACAAGGGTAAATATGTTGAGGATGTAGAAATATTCAAGAGGTACCTTGTATTGCAGCAGTATCAGGATGTGTTTCCAGCAAAGATTCCAGAGTTACCTCCTCACAAGGAAGTAGATTTCTCTATTGAGTTGGTGCCAGGGGAAGCACCAACATCGAAGGCACCTTATAGGATGAGTACCCAAGAGCTAGTGGAGTTGAAATTGCAGTTAAAGGACATGCTCGACAAAGGATACATTAGGCCAAGTGTATCACCTTGGGGTGCACCAATGTTGTTCGTAAAGAATAAATATGGTACTCTAAGATTGTGCATTGATTACAAGAATCTAAACAAGGTAACGATTAAGAACATGTACCCATTGCCAAGGATTGGTGATTTGTTTGATCAGTTGAAGGGAGAAGCATTGTTCTCTAAGATCGACTTCAGATCCAGATACCATCAGGTATGCATCAGGGAAGAGGATATCTACAAGATTGCGTTCAGGATCAGGTATGGGAATTGTGAGTTTGTTGTAGTTCCATTAAGTTTGACTAATGCCCCAACTACATTTATTTGTTTGATGAATAGTGTGTTGTGTCCTTATTTGTAAAAGTTTGCTATTGTATTCATTGATGGCATCTTGATATAATCCCAGAATGAAGAAGAGCATGTTGAGCATTTAGAAGTAGTGTTGAGATTGCTAAGAGAGCATCAGTTGTATCCCATGCTTAGCAAGTGTAGCTTCTTTTAGAAAGAGGTGCATTACTTGGGACATGTTGTTTCCAAGGAAGGCATAATAGTAGATCCAGAAAATATAAGGGCCATCATGGAGTGGGAAGCTCCTAAGAATGTGTATGAGGGGAGATAATTCATGAGATTGGCAAGTTACTAAAGGAGGTTCATTAGGAACTTCTCACACATTGCATATCCTATCACATCATTGTAGACGAAAGGTAAGAAGTTTGAATGGATAGAGGAATGTGAGGCCAGTTTTGAGTAGCTCAAGCAATTGTTGACACATGCACCAATGTTAAATATTGCATATCCAGACAAATAATTTATAGTATGTATAGATGCTTGCAAGAGAGGATTTGGTGGAGTCCTAATGTAGGAAGGACTAGTGTGCTATGAGTAATGGAAACTAAATGAGCATGCACAAAAATATCTGGTGCATGATCTTGAGCTAGCAGTAACCATACATGCATTGAAGATGTGGAAGTAGGAGGTTTGTATTGATGAGTGATCATAGTGGGTTGAGATACTTGTTCCACTAGCCAAATACAAATGCTAGGAAAGCTAGATGGTTGGCTACCCTTAGTGAGTTTGACTTTGAGATTAGATACATTAAGGGAAAGGAGAATCGAGTTGCAAATGCTCTTAGAATGGAGGTACAATTGAATCAAATAGAAACTATGAGATCTTATGGGATCGAGTTACAGGATAGGATATTGGAGGCAGGACAACGAGGCGATAGGTATATGGAGATTATGCACAGGTTACCACATAGTACAGGTACATGTACATGTATAGGTATAGTTATAAGTATAGGTGATCAGGATGTAGACTATCATCTCACAGTAGATGGTTTGGTGAGATGAAGGGACAAGATCTATGTGTCGAATGGTAGTGAGCTCAAGAAGCTTATATTTCGGGAGTTTCATGTGAAGCCATACTCAGGTCACCCAGGATATCAAAAGATGTTGACAATGTTGAAGAAGTTATACTATTGGCTAAATCTGAAGAAGGAAGTGGCAGAGTTTGTGGCTAGATGCTTGGATTGTCAGTAGGTAAAGGAAGATTGTAAGCATCTAGGTGGTCTACTAGAGCCTATTGTGATTTCAGAATGGAATGGGAGGTCATTTCCATGTATTTCATTACGGGTCTTCCGAGGAAAGTGAGACATCATGAATATATTATGGTCATGGTCGTTGGGTTGAGCAAGGTAGCTCACTTCATTTGAGTGAAGACTACATATTAAGCTAGTGATGTGGCACATGTTTTCATCAGGGAGATCATGAGATTACATGGTGTTCCAAAGAATATTATGTCGGACTGGGATGTGAAGTTCACTTCCAATTTTTTGAAGGAGTCATTTGCAACTTTGGGTACAGAGTTGGCCTTCAGTACAACTTATCATCCATAAATAGATGGACAGACAGAGAGGGTCAACATGATATTGGAGGATATGTCAAGGATGTACGTGATGAACCAACAGAGAATATGGAAGCGGTATCTTCCATAGGTTGAGTTTTCATACAACAATGGTTATCAAGATTCATTGAGGATGAGTCCTTTCGAGGCACTGTATTGATGGAGTTGTAATACTCCCATCAGTTGGAATGATATAGTGAACAGGGTACTTATTGGACCAGGTATGTTGGCAGACATGGAACATGAAATGTAGGTTATAAAGAAGAATCTAAAGTCATCACATGACAGACATAAGAGTTATGTGGACCAATAGAGGGCATTCAAGGAGTTTCAAGTTGGGTAACATGTGTATCTGTGCATCAAGCCCAAAAAGAGCTATTTGAGGATTGGACCATGTGCCAAGTTAGAACCACGGTATTGCGGGCCCTTTGAGATCCTTGAGAGGATTTGACCAGTGACCTATTGACTTTCATTGCCTCCAACAATGAAAGTACATGATGTTTTTTGTGATTCATTGCTTAAAAGGTATATAAAGGATGTTGATCATGTCACTGATTGGTCTGTGTTGTAGGTGGAGCAAGAAGGAGAGTTCTAGCTAGAGCCTCAGTGCATATTATAGTGGAAGAAACTCATGCTCATGAACAAAGCCATAGAGCAAGTTAAAGTGTAGTGGAAGCACTTTGGGCCTGAAGAAGCTACATGGGAGATGACAGATCAAATGTGGGCCATGTATCCTTCTTTGTTTGTCAGTGGAGGCAAAGCAATTTTGGTTTGATGTTGGGTATATGTTTGGCATATGTTTTGCTAATGTTTTGGTAAATGTACATATGTATATGGATGTAAATATTTCCCTG
This sequence comes from Pinus taeda, assembly GCA_000404065.3. Lineage (NCBI taxonomy): Eukaryota > Viridiplantae > Streptophyta > Pinopsida > Pinales > Pinaceae > Pinus > Pinus taeda. The sequence continues at coordinate 97,144 of APFE030257098.1, forward strand.
AGATAATTTATAAATATCCAATAAACAGTATCGTTGTTATCTTGTCATGTCATCATAATGTTTTCCTTTTGAGTAGGTCCATCATCGTAAATATTGCAACAAGCTAAGTTATAAAGCTCCATGGGTAGTATGTTTGCTTTTCAATGGTTTTGCTAAGGTCTTGGTGTGGTTTAATAGCGAGGATGGTGTTCCCCATGGGGGAGGGGTCTACTTCAAACCATGGTTAAAAGTTCATATAATGAAGGTTGATAAAGCGAAAATAAGACCACGGTTAAGGGACACTTATTCCAAGTTGAATGTTGAGCAAAAATATCCTAGTGGGCATCACTAGATATGTTTATGGCTAATGGAAATTGGAAAAGGAAAAGGAAAAGGCATTAAAAAGGAAAAAAGGTATTTTGGAACATTTATCTATGAAAATAAAGGAAAATAGGAGAAAAGGAAGGTGAAAGGTCACAGGTTGCATGTGAGGAGGAAATTGAAGGAAAATAATGGAAAATTAAGAAAATAGAGGCCTCATTGATAAAAAGGCTTATGAGGATTAGTTTGTAACCTTTTGTTAGTCCAGTTTAATTTGGAGCTCTCTCACTATTATTTCCCTCTCTCTCTCTCTCTCTCACTCTTGGATACTTAGAGTTTTCTTGGAGCACTTTAGCTTTGGAGAAAGGAAGGGAAAGAAAGCAAAAGGAAAGGAAGGAAATCAAGGATCAAGCAGCTTCAGTACGAATAATTGCAGGTAACATATTGCATGTGTGATTTCCTAGAAGATTTGACATGCATGGCTTTGTATCTTGGTATATGGTTCTATTGTTGTCAGTGGCATGGTTTTGTCGGGTTATGACAATGGTTTTCAGCCTAGTCTTTCCTTTTTTTGGATAGCCATGGTGTGATGGGATTTTTTTCTCAGTTTTGAGCTTTGGAATTACCAATGGTTTCAAAATATAGGGTAGAGGTGGTCTCAGGAAAATCCCAAAGGCCCAGCAATTCCTTGACTGGTTTTGGCGGGATACATGATAAAGCCCGAGGGTGGAGTCTCAGTTTAGGGCCTAGTGATCCGATGTGGATTGCGGTAAATCCTAAGAGATTGGTGTCTCGGTTTAGGGTCTAGTGATTTGGTGTGGATTATGGTAAATATTGAGAGACAAGGAGATGGAAAATTCCTCAAGGATAGTGATGGCATCCGGAGGCATTCATAGCTCAGTTTGGTTTTGTGATCTTGGTGCCAGTTTTGGTGAGATCACGGTTTGGTGAGAAGGTAGGTGGTTTAACCTATGGATTCCCTTGGTTGTTTCAGATTGATTTATCCATGAGATCCCACATTCATGCTTATAATATGGCACGGGGGTGACTAGCTGAAAGAAAGAATTGATTCAGCCATGTCTATGGTCGGGTGGTATGTGGAAGTCATGAACCTAGTTGGACTTTCCTATGTTTAATAAAAGCTAAGTTCTCTTGCTTTTGTACTTGTTATTATGTGGATTTAATGGTTTTTATCCCATTGTTATTGTCATGGTTTAATCTTGGTTATAAGCATGGTTATATGATTAGTTATTGTCATGGTTATTTCATGCATTTACTTTTAACTGAAAGGATAATGGATGAAAGACCTAATTGATTTCAAAACATTTAAAGGAAGAGGGTGGTGATCCTTCCTGTGAAGTCTCATATGAATTATCAATAATTTATTATTTGTCTTATATTCATTTCCTATAGATTTCATCGATGCCAAGTGTTTGACAAAATGCTAGTCTCAGTTGGGATGGTCATGCCTAGTCCTGGAGTCAGTTTTTGATTTGTAAAACTTTTTATTATGTAATTCATGGATTTTGAAAGTGTTATTTACTTCTAGGCAGTGACCTAGGCTTTGGGCCTGAAAAAGTGGCTCAAATCCTGAGGACACAGGCACAGTACTAGGAAAAAAAGTCCATGGACATTGGAACACCCATGTTGTGCATGCATCCAGAGATCCTCAGACACACTCTTGCCCATATCAATGGAGAATCTAGAGGTTAGAGGTCTAAAACTTCAGTGAGACCTAGGGGCTAGTCAAGGGAATGACTAGGATTAATTCTAAGAGCCCTATAGTAGGTGCAGAAGGTTTGTCATGGTGTGTTTCCACCGATTCCACTTCCATAAAGTCATGGTAACTTCTTGTCCATGTTTACCCTGGTTGGTCGGCTATGTGGGTAGATGTGGGAGGAGGGCGTTACAGATACGTCCAACAAATTCCCTATGAAAACCCTTTTTTCAAGCCTTGAATATATAAAAGAGTGTCTTCTCTTGTCGAAGTGTTTTAGTGGCTACAACACTCTCCAAAATTTTGGCCTACACTCAAAACTTGGAGCCTATTATGGATCCTGATATCAGTCATTCCTTAACCCTGGTCAACTGATGAATTCAAGCTCCCTTCTTTTATCTTTATATAGCAAGTGTCGTCTTCAGGCATGAGAATTATTGCTTGTCATGCAAAGGGGATTTTGGTTATCTTTTAAAATGAGTTGTTCTCATTAGATAGACATGTTTCACACTCATTTCCAAAGTTTCACGCACTATTACACAAGTGTCATCATTATCCTCTCAAAGTCTATCGTCAGGGCCGCACTTGTTGTTATTTATCACAAAGGTTGTTTCATTAAGGGAATTATGTTTTCATATGTTCTGTATGATCTACATTGTGTTGCCAAGTGTCCAAGTGTGCGGTCACAATCAAGTTCTATCATTGTTCACATTGGTTCCATTGATCCCACACTTAGCCGAATTCTAGAGGATTCCTAGCAACCTAATGTCATCAAGCCTTCCTAAACTTGTCACTTAACATATTCAACCTTCAAGCCTTTCCCTTGACTGTTGGAACTATGCAATGTGTAGAAAGCCCAAAATCCCTTGGCCTCAAAAACTATGTAGATGTTTCCTCCAGTGCCCTTCCCTCATTCAAATCTCATTGCCTTCAAAAATTGTGCAGTTCTATCCCTCAAGCCTCTCAGCTGCCCAGCCCCCCTTGCCTCCTAAAACTACATAGTTTTTTCTCCCAGGAAGCCATCCGCAGTAGCCACTTCCTACTTGAACTATGTAATTTTGTCCCTCAATGTGCATTGTGAACATTTTTTCCTCAGTGAGGACTGTCCAAAAAGTTTCCTCAATCTGGCTCGAGTTGTGCACTACGCAGTCTCAGTGATCAAGATTGACCCTTGGCTATAAGAATTGCATAATTTCAAAGTCACTAGGCCTTCTCCCCTGACCTGTCACTTAGTCCCAACCCAATTCATGAATCCAAGTGCTCTATCTTAGGCTAGTGGTTTTCAGACTGATGTTGTCTCGTCATGATTAAGCTACAAATGCAGGTACTCTCTTACATTATGGAAAGATGATGAAGAAGGAGATGAAGGTGGTGGAAATGCTAGATAACACTTAAGGAGCTAAGGAGAAAATATAATCATTAGATAAGAAGACCAAGGAACCCTAGCGTATGATAGAAGATCAGAGATAAGAAGCACAAGAAGACTACGCCTGATTCACAACCTTTTGGAGGGTAGGTACATAAAATAAAGCACATCTTTCATGAAGCTGAAATGCACCTCTTAGTGTATTATGAAGGATATCTTATCATTGTCATATCATTATATCTTCAATGACATGTATGGTTGCAAACACTAAAATTCATTCTATGAGTTTTCGCTAAGTGTATCGTTCCCTTTCGCAAGATAGGAAAGATGTCTTCTTTTTGCATGATGGTTGTTGCACTTTAAGAATAAGCTCATTCTAGTGGTTTCAAGGGCTCATCTTTGTGCATATGAGTTTTCCTAATAATATAAACATCTGTCACACTCATTTACAAGGTTTTTAACATTGTCACAAAAGTGTCGTCACGGTCGTCATAAAGTTTGACTTAGGTGTCACACTTGTCATAACTGCTCATGAAGCGGGCACACACAAGCAAAAGTGTTGTTCATGTGTCATGGGTGATCAATTTTGTTGACTTGTCAAGTATTCTAAGTGTTATGACACAGTTGAAGCTTCATCGCTTCACTTTTCAACCTCATTGGTCCAACACTTAGCCTTTTCCAAAGAAGCTTCCCAACCCTTCAACTTGGCTTCACCGAGCCTGCCTGGACTTCACATTACGCAGTTCCAGTCATCAATTTGTGACCTTGACCACTGGATCCATGCAATGTAGAGTTCTTGTCCCCCAGGGTTGCTGCATTGCGTAATCCTTGAGCCCATGAACAACCTTCCCCTCCAAAATTGAGCAATATTTTTAGTCAGCCTAGTCCAAACTACGCGTTGCATAAACACAAGAAACAAGTTGCCTCCCTATCCACCTAAAGTACGCAATTGCGTAGGAGACTAGTCTCCCTTCAGTATCTGAACTTCGTAGAGGCTATTACAATGGTCACTCCCTCAGCCTGACCCAATTTCTCCCAAATCTACGCAGAAGCCAGTTAGCCTTCCCTTCCAGAACTATGAATAAGTTGCCTTCAGGGATCCTCCCCTCCTCCCAAACCACTATCCTTTAAAACTATGAAGAATGTACTCAACCTTCCTCTCCATAAATCTGAAAAAATCTTCCACATTGGCCCCTCCTTCAGTTGGACTCACTAATCTCCAAAACTGTGCAGAGATTGTCCTTAGCCCAGCCTGAAATACACATTATGTAGTTCCATACCTCAAGCCTTAGCTCTAGCTGCTAGGACTGCATAATGTGCAGTCCCTGAGCCTCCCTTCCCAACCTGTAACTCATTTCCAGCTCAGTCCTCGGATCAGAATGCAACATCTTAGGCTCTGAGGTTTTCGAGCTACTGTCATATCGTCATGAGTGAATTGAAGATATAAGAACCCGGCAGGATGATGAAGAAGGAGGTGGAGGAGGAATACATGCAAAGGACATTCTTGTAGCTCAGCATGTAAGCTAATCTATCGAGACAAAAGGACACAAACTCGCGATCACAACCTCAGACTCGAGATCATTGAATATTCTAGTCACCAATCCATGAGGAGGTGGAAGACAAGAGTATTCTCAAGCATACATCATTCACAACAGTAACATTCACTTGAAATTGCCACATCACCAAGAAGTCCATGTCAGCAATGTCATGTCATGAGTGGTTGTTTTGGGAAGTTTTAGTGTTATTGGATAAACGCCTAACCCTCTAGACTAGTAGCTTAGTCTAGAAACAACAGTACAAAGCATTCTCTTCCTTTTCTATAAACAATAGATAAAATAAGAGAACAAAGAACCTACTTGTAGCTTCTGCTTGTTCCTTATCTCCCTTGACCAATTTTGTTGCTCCTTCTCGTACTTAAGCTGCTTGAGAAGTACCTGCACACAGACAGAAACAAGAACCCATCAAAGCATATGATAATGATCTATTGATTAAACATAGCATGGAATCAAGTACCTGATAAGCATATGAAAGCATCAAAAGACAATACAAGCATATGGAAAAAGATTTGAACACTTTATTAGTGAAAGGAAGAGTTGCAACCCAATTTACCTGATTCAGCATCACTCCTCCAGTTCAATCCCATCCTCTCCAAGACACTTTGACATCATTACAATACTTGCAATCAACTCAAATCTCATACCAACAGCATCTCCCTACAATTCAATAATTTCCAACCCCAGATCACTTAGATGAGTGGTCTTTTTATAGGTGAATGAAGGAAGTTATTCCATGATTGGTGATAATGAATGCCCTCCCAAATTTAGAAATCAGTTCCATGGAAGAAGGGATAAGGGGATTGATGTTCCTTAACTCCCTTCCTCATCCAAATACGAACTCAAAGGAGTGGATGGCCTTGAGAAACTTCTAGAGGCATCTAATGGATAAGGAATCTTTCAAACCCTCATCGAAATTCACTCAAATTCATCCAGCATAGGCCAAAGAGGGACCAAGTGCATTGCATAGCACCTTGATAGTGTATGGTTTGCATTGCAGTGCACCCTAATGAAGGCCTACCTGCATTGATCTTCTTAGAGGTAGTTTCTAGATGTTTTCAGTGATGGAACTTCTTGGGAAGTGAGGCATTCTAATGTTTAACTTCTTTAGGGCATGTAACAACTACATTAGGGGTTGATGAGCCCTAATAGTATTGATCTGTAATTTGGGGTTGATGTGACTAAATGAATCTATAATGGTTTCCCCCTAAAGCATGAAGTCGTAAATATATACGTCGAGTGAAATGTTTTATCATGTGGAGAGCATGTTCTGAAGCAGAAAGTGACCTGCATCAATTACAATACATATATCATGATAATTTGATTTTTTCTCATGAACTTGCTGAGGGAAGGCATACCCATGCTCAGCTTATAAACTTTCATTACATGTACAAATATAGTTGTCTACAAATATAGACTCATGAATGGTTGACCATGAATGTAAGGCCATTGTACATTTGATTTAGTAATCCTAAAAATATCGCAGTCCGGATGGATGAAACTAGATTCGGGGTCTTCAATCTCGTTCAATATTTCGCTCAAGTACAATTCTAACCATTTGAATAGATGTTCTAAAGTCGAACATGGGAAGTCATCATCTGATTACTAGCCAATGATGTAAGCTGTTAACAGACGCGAGAGGAATCACCAATAATGATAATGACCCTCAAGGTACTACAATACATTTTCACATGGTGTGAATATATGATTTGATGTTGAACACCATACAAAGTCTTTCGGTCAAAGGCGAGTGATGTCAACCTATCACTGGAAGCAAGAAACCTGTCATTGATGTATGCAAGCCTCAAGGTACTGAAGGGGTGTTTCTAAGTCAACTTCTTGGATGATGTGCTGATGTCAAAAAGAAGAAACTCGTCACAGGAGGGCCTTGATGTATCCCACATCAACGACACAAAACAAGGTAAATGATTTTGGATATGAAAAAACAACTAACAACACAAGGTTCAGGAATGACGATCATGAAAATGAAGGTTTATGGCATTGCAAAGGATGAAGTTTGAACTGAATGACTTCTCTTGAACATGTCAGTGACACTAAGATTAATTCGTAGCATTGACCCAAAACAAATTAATGGATGGTATGATAGACCAATGGTTTGATAACCATCAAGTTGAATGACCCAACCCACATAGTCACGGTGATGAGGTGAAAGTGTCATGTTCAAGAGAGACTTGCTACCATAAAGTTTTATTGCTTTTTCCCATTTTCCCCAGTCAGTTATGACTAGTACCTCTTTATTTTTTATCAAGCTTGAGGAGGATAACATATTCTTGTTGTATAATTTCACCCTTCAGGCGAATCCATCACTGTTTGATGCTTTAACAAGTCTAGTGAAGGTGAAACTTGGTCTTGTCTATATGGACAAGTTTGTCACTATTTGATGTTTTTAACGAGTTTAACGACAAAGATAACTCAATCCTTTTCATGTTTAGGGAGTTTGAAAAGGGACGAAAAGGAAACTCCACAAGTTATTTTTCGTAAAATAATCTCTCAAGTCCGAAAAAGTGTAAAATAATACAAGCGGGAAAGGACAAGCGCTTAGCAATCTTTTCATATTTAGAGAGTCTAAAAAGAGCTTAAAGAGGACTCCATTTTGAGGAACGAGTGATGTCTAGGGTAGCAACTAGTTCCGGTGATGTTGGAACTTCTCAAAACATGTTGATTTATGTGAAGAGGCTGGCTAATAAGACCACTCATTGCAATTGTTCCTCAAAAATGGTAAAACAACCAAGTGAAAGCGTATGATCGGCCAAAGAGATGGCGGTGATGGGATGAAAACAACCAAGGCTCATCTGACAGAAAAGGCTGATAAAATGGCAATCACAAGGGTTAAAAATGGAAATGGGTTCTTTTTTACACAAGCTTGAACCATAGGGAACTATGCTTGGAATTAGTTTACATGCCCCCAACATGATAAAAAGGAGAGTCTCCTGTAACCAGATGGAAGTCAATGCGGTGAAGCAGGACGGTTGTCCAACACTTTTTGGCTTCGTCCAGATAGGGACAAAGATGAATGGGGTGATTCCTTTCACATAACCTATAGGGAAACTTAACTTTACCACTAGGTGCATGTCCCCTAAGCTTCATTACATTCACTTAAGAAGACTACTTGTGGTTATCAGGTGGATGGAATTAAGGTTCTTTTATGAGATCAAGTGAAATACTCGACAGGGATTTTACGAGATCTAATCAAAGACTCGACTTGGAACTTTCCTCTAGGGGACCTTGTTTCATTTTTTAATGAGCTTGACACAAGACAGGGAACTATGTTCATACTCCTTGTTTCATTTTTTAATGAGCTTGACACAAGACAAGGAACTATGCTCATGGGCCTGTTTCATTTGTTAACAAGGTTGACATAGTAAAAGAACCATCCTCATGGACCTGTTTCATTTTTTAATGAGGTTGACACAGTAAAAGAACCATCCTCATGGACCTGTTTCATTTTTTAATGAGGTTGACACAGTAAAACAACTATCCTCATAGACCCTTGTTCACAACTCATAAGTGGTCATGAAGGAGAGATCTGGTTCCAATGCCCCCAGTACATGATGTACAACATCACTGAATTGATGTCAATTGTTGTAGGTATGGAACAGGTTGCCACATAATTAACCTGTGGCAGGTATGATACCATTGGTACAAATGGACCATTTAGGGAAGATGGTTGATTGGAAGCCATATTTGGACCGGGAAATGAAACCTAGTCAACAGTGACAATTTTGCCTTCATGCGAGAAACAATTCACTCAAAAGAGTGTTGAAACAATAGCTCCCATGTCATAAACACAGTCACGCCCTAGAAGTAAATTGTAATCTAAAGGGCCTGGGACTACCATCACATTTAGATAAAAAAAAATTCCTCCCAAAGTAATGGGTAACTGAGGGAGGATCCCTAATGGTTGACTGGTTCCTCTGTTAAAACCCAACAGATTCTGTGTAACAAGCACAAGCGGTTGCGAACCAAGTACTTGCCAAGCAGTTGAGGAAAGGATGCTCACTGATGCACCTTCATCTATAATGGTGCCAGATACAATCATATTACAAACTTGTACTATGATGTGGAAAGGCACATAGGAAGGAAGGCGGAATCCTGCCAGTCGATTCCAATCAAAGGAAGTGACTAGACTACTTGGAGGGGGTCCCATAAAAATGGGAGAATTAACCCATTGAGTTACGAGAGTGAGAGGATTTTCCTCATGTCTTGATGGAACAGGAGGACTACCCCCATGCTCATTTGAATCTGAAGAAACAAAAAGAATTTGAGTGGTATCATATTCACTCTCTTCGGGAAAGGTACAATTAGATGAAGGTGAAATCGGGTCAACTGTTACCTCGACCTGTTGATTTGGGTCGAGTATAGACTCATAGGATTCACTTTCAGAGAGAGTGGGTTTGACTGACGGTTGATTTTGGTCAGTCAATTCATCAACTAGTGAAGGATTTAGGGAGAATTTCCTGTAACCAAATGGAAGTCACTGCGGTGAAGCAAGACGGTTATCCAACACTCTTTTGGCTTCGTCCAGATAGGGACAAAGGTGAATTGGGTGATTCCCTTCACATAACCTATAGGGAAAATTAAATTTAGCCTTGTTTCCATGTAATTTACTACCACTAGTTGATGGTGTGTCACCAGCATGATCTCCAAAAGTTGATGACAAAGGATGATGTGAACAGGAAGACCATTCTTCTAAGATCTTAGGAATATCAGGACAATTTCGAAGAAGATGGTATCCGGCACAAATTTTGCATGGATATCAAACTTTGTGAGGCTTGATGGATGATTTCTCATTAGATGTTGCATTCAAAGCAATGGTTGGTTGGTTTCCCCTTTACTAAATTTTCTTCTTCTTCTTCTTCTGCCCTTTCTTCTTCTTCTTAGCCACCTAGTTACTAGTACCAATACTTTCACCAGGTGAAGAGGAAGAAGGGGAGGAAGAAACAAACGAGGAATAAGGAAAAGGGTCAACTTTAGGATCAACTAGAGGTTGATTTTGTCCAATTGGAGGTGTACTCATTTGCGGAGAAATCACGACATTTTGAACCAAAGAGGTTGAAAAGAACCATATTAGCAAACTAATGGTAAATCCAAAAAGGGACAATGTAGCCATATAAGGAGCACCAATATTTCCAAAAGGAGGAAAAGGAATAGGATTCCCATCAAAAATAATTCCTTGATCGATGGTCTCCAGATTTGTCGCCATATGTTTCAACTTAAGATCAACTAAGGAGCGAGTGAGGAAGATGTTATCTTTGGTCAATTAATTTTATTTTAATCAAAGTACCATAACAAAAAAAAAGAGGGATAATCTAGGAAAAAAGGTTTTCCAAGCAATTGTGAATTGCATAATACCTCCTAGCGAACCAAGAAGTACAGGCAGGCAATCTCCCCGAATGTTGTGTTCGGTGTATCACAGTGTACAAGGCGGCCGACTCGGTTACCTAAGGATGGATGGCAACCTAGAGTTGTCCTCCCATATATACCTGAAGGTACGCGGAGGCCCAGTCTGTATAAGCGTTGTCTAATGCAAAACCGCACAGTGATAGCATTCCCATATACTTTACGTATTGTGACACCACCCTATATACCTGAAGGTACGTGGACGAGCTACGATATACTCATGTACATGGAATGAGGTATCACACTCAGGATGTATTGCAGACAAGTTAGTGACAACTGCTTTGTTTTACGACATCGGAACACGTCTCTAGCCTAGACCTCTAAATGTTTCTTTAATGACAATGCTCCATTAAGTAAATTGATGTTTATTTAAAGTTGATCTTGCTTACGAATTTGTCTTTCAAGTTCACCACGTGATGTATTTTGAAATTCCTAGGAATGCAACTATCATGATAAGCATTCTTTCCATTTAGTTTTAACAATGAAAATCCTAGCTACTTAGGGATAGAGCAATCAAATTTCTTTTGATCAAAGAGCAAAGAGCACAATCTAAATGCAAATTCCCTACACTATTCCTTTCAGCATACACAAACTCTTTTCAATGCAAGATGAATGTATTTCTTTTCAATTTCCCTTAATGTGAATGATTCAAAAAGGAAAACTAATGCACAAATGATCAACAAACTCTTTTCATAAAAATGACGATTTTGTGACAATTTCTTTTCAAGGAAAGGAAGACTCTACGACACTTTCTTTTTCAAATAAATGAGGAATTATGACACTTTCAACGAAAAGACTAATCATATGCACATATCAACCAATCGATCTTTCATGCATGAATATTTGACAACAATTCAACTTTTGAAGGAAAAGACGATTTACGACACTTTGTTTCGCTAAAGATCAATTGATCAAAACTAAATTTCGATTATAGATTGAAAATGAAAAAGTAAATACATAAGAAACATTTATCAATCCTAGTCTAAGTAGGGCCAAATTAAGGAGATGAAAAACTATTTTCATAGACAAAATATCATTGACATTCAACAACTCATTCAAACAAGAGAAAATTGGCACAAACTTTTAGTTCCTAGATGGGAAATTGACCCTCAAGGGATCAGTGCAGACAATAGTTAGAGACAGTGCACTGAATCGCATTGGATCTATCTAGGAAGTGCATTGTAGCATAATGTGTCCTTCATTGGACTGTGTTGGTGATAGTAAGCCATTCTAAAGGCAATTTTGACACAGTTTCAACTCAATTTTCAATGAAAGAAGATTGAAATTCAATCAACGACCATAAGTACAGTATGTAGAAATATCTTAAGAGGTTGATGAGCTACTAAGATGGATGATCGTTCCCCAATATGGTCACCAATTTTTTTTGGGAAGTTTTAGTTTTCTTGGATAAACGCCTAACCCTCTAGACTAGTAGCTTAGTCTAGAAACAACAGTACAAAGCATTCTCTACCTTTTCAATAAACAATAGATAAAATAAGAGAACAAAGAACCTACTTGTAGCTTTAGCTTTTTCCTCATCTCCCTTGACCGATTTTGTTGCTCCTTCCCGTACTTAAGCCGCTTAAGAAGTACCTGCACACAGACAAAAACAAGAACCCATCAAAGCATATGATAATGATCTATTGATTAAACATAGCATGGAATCAAGTACATGATAAGCATATGAAAGCATCAAAAGACAATACAAGCATATGGAAAAAGCTTTGAACACTTTATTAGTGAAAGGAAGAGTTACAACCCAATTTTCCTGATTCATCATCTCTCCTCCAGTTCAGTCCCATCATCTCCTCACAACAAGCAAGACACTTTGACATCATTACAATACTTGCAATCAAATCAAATCTCATACCAACAACATCTCCCTATAATTCAATAATTTCTAGCCCCAGATCACTTAGATGAGTGGTATTTTTATAGGTGAATGAAGGAAGTTATGCCATGAATGGTGATAATGAATTTCCTCCCAAATGTAGAAATTAGTTCCGTGGAAGAAGGGATAAGGGGATTGATGTTCCTTAACTCCCTTCCTCATCCAAATACGAACTCAAAGGAGTGGATAGCCTTGAGAAACTTCTAGAGGCATCCAATGGATAAGGAATCTTTCGAACCCTCACGGAAATTCGCTCAAATTCATCCAATGCAGGCCAAAGAGGGACCAAGTGCACTGCATAGCACCCTGACAGTGCAAGGTTTGCATTGCAGCACACCCTAATGAAGGCCTACCTGTGTTGATCTGCTTAGAGGTAGTTTCTAGATGTTTTCAGTGATGGAACTTCTTGGGAAGTGAGGCATTCTGATGTTTAACTTCTTTAGGGCATGTAACAACTGCAATAGGGGTTGATGGGCCCTAATAGTATCGATTTGTAAGTTGGGGTTTTTGTGCCCAAATGGATCTGTAACAGTGGTCACACTTCACATCACTATTGTAGATCATGTATATTTTATTCAAATGTATTATAAAGTGGAAGCCCAAAGGACACACATGAATATGAATATTCATGTAAGTGGAAAAGTCATAGGAAGTTGAACATTCATGAGGATAGTCAAAGAGTCACAAAGGGGAAGCATCACCCCTTACTTATATATGCCCCCTCATTGTATGAGCAAATAAATTTTCACCTTGGCTCCTCCCTCAAGGCATTAGAGAGATCAACTAGTTCTTTGAGGATAAAGGAGTGGCTCATATATCCCACCATTGGGGCTAGTGATGTACATTGTAAACATGTGTCTTAGAACTTTTGCTTAATAACATAAGCCTTTTAAGGCCATCACGTTCTTCATGCATGGACTATGAATGTTTATAAGACTATTCTGTGGATGTTTATATTTCATGTTTGATTTCACATGTACTAATATAGTTGAACTATTTTGGTTATATTAGTGCTTATCTTATTGAGAATGTGTTGTAATGGTTGTTATTGTTGTCCATTCCTTGTGGAGTATTCCGCGGGATACTAGACATATATTTCCTTGTTTTTTGGTTGTAATGACTATCACATCCAGTGTGGACTATTCTGTTGGATGTTAGATAGAGCCTTCTAGTTCATGTGTGTCTCTTCCTAGGTGGTACTATTACCTCTCACTTAGAGGCTCACTTTTATCCCCCATTTGTAGTAGAGGAACCTTGACATAGTTGCAACTGCACACTCACCAAGCACACCTCCCTTGAATTACGAAGACACCATTGCATCACTTTCCTGTGATGAAAGTTAGATCCAAAGAATATCTTTGAGTTATATGGAAACCGGGTTGACATTCCAAATGGGGCTCCTACACCAAATGGTGTGAGGTATAATTAGGTCTTCACATCAGGGAGACCCCTTTGGTTGATGGATTTCCAACACCGTCAACAAAATGGCGCTAGAAGGAGGACCAGATGACAAGTTGTTCCCATTGACTCTAATTTGAATGTCTTATTTAAAATGGCTCTTCCCTAAATCATAATCATGGGATGTTTTTCTAAAGAACTTAATTGTACCATCCCTGTGGAATTTATTCATAACCTGTATGAATTTAAGTTGGATGGTGAGGGTGAATCAACTTTTTGTGAAGATCTATTTCAAGTTGTTCATCTTTTACTTTCTAATGGAATACATTGCAAAGATGTCATGGCTAGATTACTCACCCTCACATTCGAAGGTCGTGTTAATCGATGGTGTCATACGTTACCCATTGCTTCTATCCATTCATTTGAACAGCTTGCCAAGAAGATTCATAAAGCCTTCAATAAGTATAAATACAGAGATGTTTGTGGAAGAATCAATCTTTTAAGGATCAAGCCTGATGAATCAATTGTGAATTTTTCTAATTGATACCTTCACCTGTGCTATGAAATTCCTAAAAACCATCTAAACTGGGATTTCTTGAAACAAGAGTTTGAGCTCTTCGTTCTTGTCTCTTCATATGATGAACCTGAACCTCTAGATTTTTCCACTTCACCAACTCTTGTGAATAATAAGACACTTCAAATTTCAGAGGAGGAGCTTACTGCCCCTTTTGTTCTTTGTCCTCCTCCTTTTCCATTCCCAATGTGGGTGCCTCCTTGTGGTGGTTGTAAAATTGGGAAATCTACAAATCAAATCTCCAGTTCATCTTCTCATTCTTCTTCTTCTTTTCATGATTCAAATTCAATGGAGGAAAATCCAAAATGGCTCATTATGCTTATGGTGAAGACTCACTCCTCCATCCTTAAGATGATGTCACCGTTCACAACCCTAGTCTCAAAGCTAATCTAGATTTCTGTTATCCTCTATCATCTACATATATTGACTCTTTGTATGATGATTCACTTGATCAATCTACTCCACCAGCCAGTTCTTCACATTCTCTTGATTCTCAAGTTGTTGGCTCAAATCACAATCAAGTATAAAGTAGTCACATTACATAGATAAAGAAGCAGGAAGGTTAAGATGCTTCCAATATTTCCTCTCTTTTTTCATAATATTTCATGTCAAGACAATGAGTTCCCATTCTTGGATGATTCTCAATCCAATACTCTCAGTAGTGAAGCGAATACAATCAATTCTTCCAATCAATCTCTAGCCTCGAGCAACAATCATTATGATGATAATGATTCCATTGATCCATGTAATCACAAGTGCCTGGGTATATTAGTTGATGTTTTGGTTCCTCACAAAGATCTTACCCCGAATCCAAAATCTGTTTCGATCAAAGAATATGTGCTTACCGAAACTTCCTCTTAACCTCACTATCCCTTGTGTTCTTCCAATTGAAACGCACCTACCTGCCATCCTTGCTCTTCAGTTTATTCATTTGATGAGTTATCTTCTTGATTGACACAAGGCAGTGATGTTGGTGATGATGAGATAAAAAATATTCAAATCATTAAGAACCCTTCCCATCCTCATCATCTCTTTTCTTGCATGAAGACAAATCTTCAAATCAGCTTGTTCATGAAATTTCCCCAATTCATTTATCTTTGAATATGCTATTAGAAGAGACTCTCCACTTGAGTAATCTTATTGTTTAAGTTGAAAATTCCAGTGAAACTTGTGACAGATATGGTTGCCATCTGGTGAGTAGTATTGATACCAGCAACAACAACTATCCTCAAACCATGCATGATATGGTTCAAGCTTCAAAATGTGATTCCACAATGTTGGGAAGTTTCGGGACTTGCTTGGGAGTTGAGGCATTTCAACATCTGTTGATGGTTATGTCAGGTTCTCGCGACTCTGGTAAGCACCCCGAACTAAGTCAAATCTAGTTTCTCTCACACAATCCTTCTTTTTGCATGGTTCCATTTAGTCTAAATCTCTTTCTGAAAGATTTTTTGTATTTCGACTGTAATATTTCATACTCTCGAGATTTTACTTCTGACCGAACTCATGAATATTTTTCGGTTCATTCATCTTCATGAAAATCTGTCGCATCAAACTCGGGTTGGGAATGTGCATTTCTCTTAAAATCATGGAATTACAAAGTTGATCATCTCAAGGGCTATCTTTTCCCGAAAGAATCATGCTTATCGAATCTATCCCTTAATGGTCAACTCCTGGGTCTTCTTGCAAAGTTGATGTTGCAAATTTTTTCCTCTCATCGCACCAAAAATTGTTTTCATTGGTAATGAATGTACAAGTTGTCACACGAATAAATTTCTTCTTCGTTCACCATTTCCCAACTGGTCTCATGCATTAATGGTGTTATCATCCTTTTTAAACTCTTTTGATGACTACAATTCTTGTACAATTTGTCACCAGTTGTAGCAAAATCTTTCATCATATTTGGCTCGCAAGGAACTTGGTTTGATTGTTCAGAGTGTTCACAAGACTATTCAAATTTATTTTTCTTCGTTTATTACAAATGGGGAATTTGATGTTTTAATCAACTCATCTGATCATTTTTCTATCTTTGGTGACTTTCATTCATCTTATCATTTTCCCATCAACACATCCAATGCCAGTTGTTTCACACACCTTGATCTTCATTTTTCAACATCTCTCTATTCATATTTTTGTCAAGTAACTGACTCACTTCAACCTTCGCTAATGGTTATGGAAGGTCCTCGCTGGCTTGAAATGACTTTCGAGTATGATTAGATCTATTTTTCCTCACATGGTTCCCATCGTGATCTCGCTCTTCTAATTGAAAATCTAACTTTTCCAAGATTTCAGGGTTTTCAAGAGGGCCATCATGAATTTTATGATCTAATTTCTGAATGGCTGGAACAATCCTACCTGGAATATTCATAGAAAAGAACAAGTTTTGATCATTCCTCGTGCTTTCTAAGGAGCTCGGTGTAGATGACGACACATCTACAAGAAGTTTTTGAGGTTTGTTGAAAAATGGTGTTCATCGAAAAGGTAAGCATGTGAATTGGATGAAAGTAGTGGTTGTGACACACCTTTCCGCCCATAAGAAAAACCTTCCTTTTCTTGTGCAAATTTTTCAAGTTTTCATATTTTCTGTTGCACAACACTTTATATTTGTTTTAACTATTCGTATCTTTTTGAATACGGGTCGGCAAAAACTATGGTGGCTTCACTGAAATTTTCATTATATGTAACCCTGAACTTCTAGTTGTTAGGTTAGGAGTATGATTAGATGCATCCTATTTTTCCCTTCCTTGCACTCATCTTGCACTCATTCCCTGTAGTTTGTCCTCGTTTTCTTATTTTAGTTCTACATCATCTTTGTTGTTGCCATTTTCTTTCTTCTCTTCTAGTTGTGTGTTGTCTTTCCTTTCTTGTTGAGTTTCTCATTTTGTTTTTTTTCATGCAAATAAGTGTTGTGCCTGGATCTATCTTGGCTTCTTAGTATATGTGTTGCCGAGCTATAAGGATTCTTGTGACACTTCAACATTTGGCTAGCATTCTGTCCATCTTACTTTTGTTGGTTACACCTTTTGGCCGATGAAGTTCTGACGGAAAATAAGATCTGTTCAGAAGGAGAGTTTTGGTCCAACCATGAACCCACTTCTACTCTAGAAACCTCATGCATATACATGTCTTTTTTACTTTGGTGTTCTCAAGCTTATATAACTAGTAGAAGCAGAGAAGGGGATCAAAAATATAAATGAGCAAACCTAAATTAGAGGTATCTATATGCTTCTTTGAAGGAGTAACCTCTTTTTCTCTCAATAAGTCAAGATCCCTCTTCTACCCCAAAGTGAATGAGTCCCAATGCACATTTCTCTTTAAATAAATAAATAAAGGTGAAAGAAGAGAAAGGCTTCTTGCACAAAGAGGTGAAGCAAGAAACTCTGCTGAGGTACTGTCTAGGCTTGTTGGTAGTAGAGAAATGTTTGTGTTCCTGTGTGACTCTGTCAAGGTACTGTCCAGATGTATTGGAAGTGGAGCAACACCAAAGATGAACAATTATACTCTGAACATCTTAAGCTTGCAAGCTACACTACCCTTCCTAACTCAAAACATTGTGATTACGCTAAATCTTATGTTGTGTTCAACTGAGAAGGTATAGAGGGGACCATTTCTATTCATGGGGCAAGTGGGAAGGCCAAAGTAATCTACACGATGAATCAATACTCCCTGAAGAACCAAGGCCCTGAATGGAAGTAGTTAACAAAAACAGAGAAGTTAGATTCTACCAATGTGTCGCCAAGTGTTGTAGCGGCTGCAACACCCTCCAAAATTTTGGCCTACACTCAAATCTTGGAGCCTACTATGGATCCTGTGATCATTCGTTCCTTAGTCACTTATTGGTTAATTGATGAATTCAAGCTCCCTTCGTGGATCTCAAGAGTCATTCACACTTTTATCTTTATATAGCAAGTGTCATCTTCGGGCATGGGAATTATCACTTGTCATGCAAAGGGGGTTTTGGTTTACTTCAAGGGGAAATATTTGTGAAAATGAAGTGTTCTCATAAGATAGACATGTTTCACACTCATTTCCAAAGTTTCACGCACTATTACACAAGTGTCATCATTATCCTCACAAATTCTATCGTTGGAACAACACTTGTCGTTAGTTGTCACAAAGGTTGTTGCATTAAGTGAATTATGTTTTCATATATTCCGTATGATCTACGTTGTGTCACCAAGTGTCCAAGTGTGTTTTCATAGTCAAGTTCTATCGTTGTTCACATTAGTTCCATTGGTCCCACACTTAGCCAAATTCTGGAGGATTCCTAGCAACCTAGCCTCATCCAACCTTCCTAAATTGCACACTTCACATCTTCAACCTTGAAGCCTTTCCCTTGACTACTGGAACTACAAAATGCGTAGAAAGAACAACCTCCCTTAGCCTCCAAAAATGCACATATGCTTCCTCTAGTGTCCTTCCCTCACCCAGAGCTCACTGCCTCCAGAAACTACACAGTTTTGTCCCTCAAGCCTCTCGGCCGCCCAGTCCCCCAAACCTCCTAAAGCTACGGAGTTTGTCCTCCTAGGGTCCCATCCCACAATAGCCACTTCCTACTTGAATTAAACAATTCTCTCCCTTAGTGGCCACGGTGAAAATTTTTCCCTTAATGAGGACTATGCAGAAATTTCCCTCAATCTGGCCTGAGTTGTACACTACACAGTCTCAGTGATCAAGCTTGACCCTTGGCTGCTAGAAATGCACAATTGCGTAGTCACTGAGCCTTCTCCCCTAACCTCTCACTTAGTCCCAACCTAGTTCATGAATCCAAGTGCTCTATCTTAGGCTAGGGGTTTTCAGACTGATGTTGTCTCGTAATGAGTGTAACAGCCCTGCTGAAAATTCCATGTAATAAAAGTAAATAAAGGCAAAAATAATAACCACGGTTGACAGGACACTTATTCTGAGCTGAATGTTGGAAAAGACATCCTAGGGGGTGTTCATTTGGTTTATTATGGCTAAGGAAATTGGAAAAGGCAATGGCTAAGGCTTTGGAAAGGCAAAATGACATTTTTGGCACATATATTTATGAAAATAATGGAAATTAGGAGAAAATAGAGGTGAAAGGTTACAGGTTGCATGTGAATAGGAAATTGAAGGAAAATAATGGAAAATGAAGAAAATAGAGGCCTCATTCATAAAAAGGCTTCTGAGGATCAATTGGTTACCTTTTATCAGTTGAGTTTTGAAGCTCTCTCATTATTATCTCTCTCTCCCACTCTTGGACACTTAGAGTTTTCTTGGAGCATTTTTGCACTGGATCAACAAAGACAAAGAAGGCAACATGAAGAAAAAATCAAGCAGGGAAAGGCAGGATCAAGCAACTATAGTAGGATTCATTGCACGTATCGATTTACATGTGTATTTTCCTTGCTAGATTTGGCATGCATGGTATTGCATGTCTTCTATTGTGGCATGGGTTTTATCAGGTGTAACAATGTTTTCAAACTAGCCTTGCCATTTCCGGATAGCCATGGCATGATGGGGTTCTCATGTTTTGGTTTAGCTGGATTACTGGATGGATTTGAAGCTAAGTGGGGTGGATATCTAAACGATAGAGCACATGGCCTAGTAGTAATCCCTAAACCAAATTATAGATCAGTATAAAGCCACTGGACTAGTGACCCCTAATCTAAACTATGGATTGCGGTAAAGCCAGGAATGTGTTGCCTCAGTGGGCCTAGGAATCCTTGCCGGTGAATGACAGGATATACGGTAAAGACAAGAGGTGGATTGCTCTTTATTGGGCCTAGCAATCCCAGGTTTAGGATATGTGGTAAATCTTGGAGAGTGGGTTTCGGTTTAGGGCCTAGTGATCCGGGTTTGGATTGTGGTAAAGCCTGGGAGACTAGGAGAAAGGAAAATTCCTCGCGGTGTAGGTGGAGAAATTCAGTGGCATCCATGCTTAATAATGTAAACTTTGAAACGGGAACTATAAACTCAAAACGGGAACTCTAGCCGAAAAACCTCGAAAAAAACATCAAAAACAGTGCTAAAAACGAAAAGTGTTGATACTGGAATAACACCCTTTTTTTTCTTGGGTAAATTTTCAACATGTTTTAAAAATGGTGGTAAAAACCAATTTTTTGTGCAAAAATTGTCTAAAAAACACCCTCAAAACGAAAAGTGTTAATGCTGGGAAAACACATTTTTTTTCAAAAGTAAAATTTCAACATTTCGAAATAAATGGCGTAAAGATATTTTATCATGACCCCGAAAAAAAACATTAAAATTTAAAAAAAATAATGAAAACATAAAACTAAAATGAAAAAAAAAAAAAAAAAAAAAAAAACACAAAAAAAAAAAAAAAAACACAAAAAAAAAAAAAAAAAAAAAATTAAAATAATAAAAAACACAAAACAAAAAAAAAATAACAAAACCATAAATTAAATATATACTTAAAAAAAAAAAATTCAAATTAAAAAAATGTAAAAAAAAAACAAAATAATGATAAGAATTAAAAAGGACTAAAAAAAAATAAAACATTATAAATAAATAAATAGTAAAAGAAAATGTTTTAAAAAAATTATTCTTGTAAACCATAAAAGAAAATTTGCAAAAGAAAAAAAAAAAGACACAAAAAATACGTAAAATAAATAAATAAATAAAAATTACATTTAAAAATAAAAACTACAAAATTAAGTAGGTAAAAATAGAAAAATTTAAAAAACATTAACAAAAAACTAAAAAGAATGAAAATTAAAAACAAACTAGATTTAAAAAAGGAAAATAAATTAACAAAAAAAATTAAAAACTACTAAAATTAAGATTAAAACGTTGATTACTTAAAAAA